>FIZU01048078.1:0-28857 GCA_900064475.1 Pseudococcus longispinus
AATTTTTTTTTCCCCCCCCCCCCCCCCCCTCCAACCGGTAAAAATATGGGAAAATTTTGAGAATTTATACATTCCTTCTAAAAAAATATATTGATTTTTCATTCAAGTAAGAAAAATATGAAAATTGATTTTTTGCAAAAAAAAAAGATTCAAATGCTAAAAATTTCGTTTATACGAATTAATGAAAATATTGATATCATGAATATTTTCAATATTTCAACACAACTAGAAGCTTTGTTCTCTGCGTTACTGACTAAGTTGCCTAAATTTATTAATTTTGTCAAATTGAAAGAAAGCTAATTAAGCCCGAGCGAAGCGACGGCGAAAATTTTAGCAAAAAAAGGGAGTTCAAAAACTGAAAATTTCATCTTTTTTTTTTGAATTTTTCAGTCAAGGGTCTGTCACTGCTCAGACACTTGACATAAAATCGTAGTTCGTTAGCTAAGTGCACGCAAAATAGGTTAGTATCGTCTTCAATAAAATCACCATGATTTGATTTCGATGATTTTTTTCATGAAAAATAAAAATCATCCGTACAAAAATTAATCGTCACATTTTATTTACTCAACTCATTGATTTAAATCATGATTTTGATGATTTTATTGTGAATGAATGTTTGTAAAATATGCAGAATGAAATTTGGCTCATTTGCCAGGAAATTTTATAAATCGTACATAGATCCTTTGAAATATTCACTTTTCTTCGCCGTAGATAAATATGCAATTTCATGAAGTTCAAAGTTTTAATTATGAGTTGTTTTTTGTAATTAATTTGTTTTTGAGAATGACCATTAGTGGCTTTTTTGGACAAAAAAATGGGAAAGTATAGACCAAAAAAAAACAAAAAATTTCAAACGATGAATTTTGAAATTTTTAATAATTTGATTTTTTGGGGAAGGGTTTTTAGCTTTTGGACACCGCTTATATTTGATAGGAATTATTTCCTCACAAAAATAAAATAACTTTGGTAATTAAGTGAGAACAGAAAAGTTGAACTTCACAAGTTTAAATCAAAGTTACCCTTGTGGATTCACCCATTGGTTGAATTTTGACGGTTTTAAACTATTGTGTTGGAAGTTGATCAATAATACGACTGCTCAAACTTCGTACGAATGACTTTTGTTATTCATGTCATGCTACCGAAGACATATGCTCTATTTTGGTCTCATTTAACGTAGATAGAGAAATATTTTGAAAATCTTTTTCCCTAAAATTCAGAAAACTGATGCACTCCGGTACTTTAAAATGGACAAGACGCTCGCACGATTTTTTCTCCTCTCCAGTCGCTTTTTTTCATCAAAAGTTCACGTCCATAAAAAGCATTGCTGGTAGAAAAAGCATAACATATTTCGTCACAGCCGCAGTTCGTACTCCGCTTATTACATCGACGAGACGAATTTTACGATAAATAATGCAACAGCTCTTCAACTCGGCGCGATTAGCTTTTAAAAAGGAAGCTGGATACGAAATAAATCGAATGCGACATCCATGCATATTTTACACTTTCTGCTTTCCTGCAAAATATTAAATTCGCCTCACACCTGAAAGATAAACAGCAGCATCGTTCGCACCACCACAGTCACACCAGCTTAGCATTTCCCTCGAAAAATACTCCTCACACGAACGATTTTCAAAATAAAATCTTCTTTTAAAAAATACAAAAAGAAAATTTTCGTTCGCCATTTTATACGCATATTCCTGAAATCGTATCGCAGCAGAGCCGAAGAAAAGTGAGTTCTTTCGGTTATTTTTTGCTCGCGAAAAATAGTCATTAATTCTAATTGCTTCTTTTTTCCCGGTGATAAGTGCCCATTTATATCACAACTTGAGCAAAATGTTAGCTGATGATGGTTTAACTCTAATAAATGAATTTTATAATGCCTCCAATGTAGAAAGTTCTTTGTTTGTGAAACTTTTCCCAAATCATTTTCCATCGATATTACTCGCAGGAATGGAAAAAATGCGACTATAAAACTTGGAATAGGGCTACCAAAGAATATTGTATGAATTACATTTTACAACAAGCATTTCCTGACCGCGCATTGAAATGTATAAGTGATTAGAGTGGTAATTTAGTTAACGCGGCGAAAAAAAAAATAAATTAAACTTAACACCGGGCAATACGCAATAAAAATAAAAGAAGAGTTTGCTTTCGTTCGCTGGCCGGGGAAATCTAATACAATGCTATAATTCAGACAGACGTAGGTACCTCGAAAGTAGAAGAAAAAAGCAACGAGAAAAAAAACATCCCTTAATCTCCAACAACCCGACCAATCATCGTCGACAAAAAATACACCGTTTCCAATTCGTTTGCGGAAAAAAGGCCAGATTACGGTGAAAAATTCGACCATGGCGCGTCTTAAACTACATGCCAATTCTTAGGAAAACGATGCGAATTACCTTACTGCCATCGTATTCGCCCAGCACCCTTCGTAAAGACAATTTCAACTACACGATGGAAACTTTTGCCGAGCAACGAATTCCACCTCGGTACACGACTAACGTTTCTTAACTACGCGAGAAACCCTGCTAACAAAGAAGTTTTATATTCTAAATAGGCCATTAGTACGGAGGTGGAAATAACACCGCTGTATACGGTTAGTAGGCAACTTGAAAGAAGGCGAAATTATAAAATGTAAGTCGAAATGTGTTATAAGGAACGGTTCTCGATTTTATAATTTTACGACAAAAAGAGAGCAAACCCCTCTCGACTTTCTTTTTATGTGACGTGCTAAGTCACCGTGTGGTGAGAAATACGTATGCAAAAGAGAAACCTGCTCATTTCCAAATGAAAAACACCAAGAAAATGGAACAACAAAATTACCAAACTTTCGCCTCGCCTAAAATATCAAGTTGAAAAGTAAAAAGTGCCAGAGAAGGAAAAAAACACACATAGAAAAGAAGTAAAAAGCAAAAGAAAATGAAAAATAACTAAAAATAACCTTGTTTCTAAACACCGTCGCTGCCAGCCACGCCGCCCCGCCGCACCTAAAAAAAAAGTACGCCGGAGGAAAAATAAAGCGAACCTAGTATAGACGAAGAAAAAAGTTAAAAACTTTTTAAAGATATTTCCTCCGCTCCGGTGAATACAATTTCAGAATAGTGAAACATTTCCGAAAAGTTAATTTCGAAAGTAGGGCCAGGAGATAAGCGTGGTGAAGGAAAAAAAAGCCAGGCAAATTTCGACGTTCGTTATGCAAAAATATATATATATATATAGCGCACGCCGACACCCGACGAAATAGAAAAAAATACCAGGTTTGGGTGTTTTTTCATCTTCAAATTATACGACCCTACGCGTCGCTGAAATTTTTACCCATTTGCTCGTAAACTCGATCGCTGATTATCGCCGGTTAAATAGAAATCGAATATAATTGAAAAAGTATAGAAATAAAATTTCGATTTCAATTAGGATTAAATAATTCAATTTTCTCGTCGCAAAGTTTCCGTTTTCCGTCATCTTCAACCATCCCGGCGTTTTTTCTTTTACCTTCTTTTTTAAATGTCAAAAAAATATAAAAAAGTTTCCAATGTAACCTTTATACCATACCTCGCTCGTCAAAAGTTTCTGCAATTTTATCAACTTACTACAAATAGATCCGTAGCGAGTTTTTTTCTCTTATATATTCGTAATAAATAAAAAGACATTTCCTTTCCAAACATGTGTTATCTTTTCGACACATTTAATTTTTAATGTAGCGAAAAAAATTGCGTAGGTGTACGGTTTTTTCTCCTCACTCTCGATACGACATCCCGAAATCAAATAAACTTATCCAGTGTATGGGGGAAAAAAATACTCGGTTTTCGTATTTTCTAAATTAACATGCGCGTGTTTCCTGCAATAATGGTTCACCTCGTGATCGTGGAGATTTTCAAAACGGGTAAAAAAAAATTCCACGCAAAAATGATACCATTAAAAATAAAGACCGTACGTGAGAGATCTTCTCCAAATAAAATATATGTACGTGAGTATACAATAATATATAAACGCGTAGTACGTACATAAAAACGGCAATCACAATATTGTAATAACAATGTGAAACATTATACGGCCGTAGTACTTGCATATATTACGAAATTCCTTTTTGCAAGATAAGCCTATATAACCGTTTTTGATAATCTAAATACTATGAAATGAATTTCGTTAAATTAGAAAACGCAGGGGTCTGCGAATTTTTTGTGGCTTCGAATGCAAATATCTCACGATATTGTGTGTAAGAATGTGAATAGATTGTAGGTATGGGCTTGGGAATATTCAATTTATTGGTATAAATTTCTATACGGAAATATTCCTGGTCATTAAAATATATTATAGATGGGATAATTCATACTGCATTTTCATTCCAAGTCATTATTTCTACAATTAATGTATTGCAGATAATACACCGATTGTAGCCTGATTCTTACCACAGTTGACTTGAAAAATGTAACTCTTTCGCATGATTCGTGTTGAATGGTCTTATCAAGTACACATTTTTAAAAAAAACAGTGTTTTCTTTTGGTCAAAAAATACAATTTGGGTTAAAATTCACAGTTTGTAAATGGTCACAAGTTTGAGTCACAGATTTGTCATAAATCTTAATTTTTGGTGTTATTGTTGACAATTATGCTCAAAAATTGCAAGTTTTTTTCTTAGAAATTTCAATTTTTGGAAGAATTTTGTCCAAAAACTACAAGTTTGCTCAAAAATATCAATTTTGGTTCAAAATTAATTTGTAGCCAAAAATCACAATTTTGCATTTGGTTAAAAATTCACAGTTTGTGAAAAATTACAAGTTTTGTAAAAAAAATCACAAGTTTGAGTTAGGTACAAGTTTGCTATGAATCATAATTTGAGGTCTATTGTTGAAATTTTGTTAAAAATTGGTAATTTTGCTTAAAAATTACAATTTCGTCAAAAACCAAGTTTTCTCAAAACGCTTATTATAGCAAGAAATTACAATTGTTGGTAGAACGTTGTCTAAAGATTTTAAGTATGCTCAAAAATGTCAACTTATGATCTAAATTAGTTCTTGTACAAAAATCACAATTTTAATTTAGATCAAAAGTTACAATTTCGGTCAAAAATCAAAATCTACAAGTTTTGTGAAAAGTCGCAATCGTTTTTGGTCTCATTGCTGACAATTTTGGTCAAAAATGGTAATTCTGTTTGTCAAAAATCATAATTTTTGGTAAAATTTTGTCTAAAAATTACAAGTTTGATCAAAAATTGCAATATTCAATAAAAACTAGTTTTTGTCAAAAATCACTATTTTTGCTTTTCATCAAAAATTACAATTTTTTGTCAAAATTCATAGTTTGTGAAAACTTACAACTTTTGTAAAAAGTCACAAGTTTGTCATAAATCATAATTGTTGATCTCATTGTTTACAATTTTGGTAAACAATTAGGTATAGTTTTTGGTAAAATTTTGTCCAAAAAGTACAATTTTGTTTAAAAATTTCAATTTTTGTCAAAATCAATTTCCAGTCAAAAATTACAATTTGTGTCAAAACTGTAAAAAGTCATAAGTTTATCATAAATTATAATATTTTATGGTATATTGCAAGCAATTTTTATCAAAAATGGCAAAATTGAATTTTGTCAAAAATTACAATTTTGTCAAAAATTATAATTTTGTCAAAAATTATAATTTTGTCAAAAATTACAATTTTGTCAGAAATTACAATTTTGTCAGAAATTACAATTTTGTCAGAAATTACAATTTTGTCAGAAATTACAATTTTGTCAAAAATTACAATTTTGTCAGAAATTACAATTTTGTCAGAAATTACAATTTTGTCAGAAATTACAATTTTGTCAGAAATTACAATTTTGTCAAAAATTACTATATGCCAAAAATAGAAATTTCTGGTAAAATTTTTTCAAAAGTTGCAAGTTTGCTTATAAAAGTTATTTAGGATAGAAACTCCAATTTTTGTTTAAAAAACCTACTGAAGTACAATTTTTAGATATTATTGTTTTTTTCTATTAAAAAGCTAAACCCTATCATGAGCTCACAAAAATATTTATAAATGGAAAAATCATGATATTTCTTTTAACTTTAGAACTAGAGTCGCCATTTTTCGGGATTTTAGAACAAATCCATGACATTTGGGTGATTTTTTACGATCAAAATCATGACATTTGTAATATCCAAATCAAAAATAATTTTTTCAAGGCCATTTTTTGTGTAAAAATCATGACTTTTTTTGTAGTTTGAATTTCTGGCTGTTGGATGAAAAACGTATGCCAATTTTTACGTAATGTAGAACAGTTTCAATTCAAGCAAATTTTCAATTGGGTACCTATCTTTTTAGCTCAAATTCTATACTTCGATTTGCATTTTGTATGATTGATCAGTACCTGTGCTGGTGATGGAAAACTTTATTGTACTTATACCGAAAATCTGTCACCACTGCATTAGCTTCTCAAAAGAGAGTGACAGGCAAGAATTTTGTTTGATTTTCTTTGTTTGCATAACTATCCAGATCACTTAATCATGCAGATTATGAAGTTCAAAGGAGGTCATTCGAGTATTGCAAAGGATATATAAATTGTGATGTATTCGCTCAAAAATTACGATATAGTCGAACACATATAAACAGTTCAACAGTAAATATAAATTAAACGACGTTTCAAATGTTTTTTTTTTTCATTTCAAAAAAAAAGAAAAACAGGAAGAATAAGACGGAAATATACTACCTCTAACGTATACGAGCATCATAATATATATTCCTCGAACGGAAGACTTATGAACTGTACGACGCATTGACGGGGGGGGGGGGGGGAGATTAGAAAGAAAAAGCTAAGCTCCACTATGAGAGATTCCATTTGCACATGTTAAAGGAACGGAATATTGGAAACGTACTATGCAAACCTGTTGTTTGGCGAACATAGAATTGTGGTGACCTCGCCTCGGAATTTCATTTATCTTTGAGAAGGAATTTTAATTTCGTTTTCTTCGTGTGCCCTATTTCACCACAATAATCACAAGTGCCAAATGGTACATGAGGATTTGTGCGGTTTTTCTACTTTTTTTTCTCTCGCAGAGCTTCGCAAAGCGCGGGTAGTGCATATTTCGTATAAATGAGTTCCCCTTTTTTTTTCGGTCTTCGATTTTTATTTTTTTTTTATTTCGTCGAGCTAGCTATTTAAGTTGTGTGGATGTTGCGAATTAACGCCCACACATTCGCGATGGTATTTATTTTTTAATACTTTGTGAAAAATTTTCCACCGAAAATCAACTCGGCGGGATAATTTTGGATTTTTGTTCGAAGTTTCGAAAAATTTTAATGTTTGGTATTTTCCCTCTATATCCTCTTGAAAAATATAATTCGAAGTAGTTTTATTTAAGGGTGGTTTTTTTAGAATATTTTTAAAGTATTTTTTCGACGGTTTTAAATGCGTTTTTTTTTTCATTTTGGAATCTTAATAATTTTTTATTATTTCGAGTTTTCGAAGTTTTGCGAATTATCAACCGAGGGTCCGTCTTTTCAACAGAATATTACACGTGTTTGCACCGAATTGAGGAATAGTGTAATTAAGATCGATTTTTTGGCATTTTTACTCGAATTTTTAGCGTTGTGATTTCCAGTTGGAGTTGATTTTGGGGGACGCTGTTTATATAAGGTGTTCCGGTAGCAGTGCGCCGCGCCGCCTTCAAACCAGAGATGCAGCTCTACAAAATGATGTATACCCATATTTTGCCCAACTCCAAAATTGAAGGAGCTACAATGATTCGAGAATTTGTAGGCTTCATAATTCCTTCAATTTTCAAGTTATGCAAAATTTTGTAAGAGTCGTTTTTGGTTTGATTTTTTGAGCTTCACAAAATGAGCTAATAATTTTTAGTATAACTATACATTTGAAGGAGCTACAACCATTAAAAAGATAAAAGGCAACATAATTTTGTCAAAATTCAATTTTTTCTTTTCAAAAATTTTTCAAAATGGTCTCTCATGTTTTCAATTTTGGAGTAAGGCAAAAAATTATTAGCTCATTTTGTAAAGCTCAAAAAACTCAATAAAAAATGACTTACAAAATTTTGCATAACTCGATAATTGAAGGAGTTATGAATCCTACAAATTTTCAAATTATTGTAGCTCCTTCAATTTTAGAGTTGGGCAAAATATGAATATTATTTATTTTGTAGGGCTTAAAAAGTTCTACTAGAAAGTTTTAAAAAAAATTGCCTATCTATATTATCAGCGGTGTTACGACGTTTTGAAATATCTACTAGGACTAATGGATAATTTTGCCCCTTCAAATCCTTGGATCGGCAAACATGCACCCACTTATGTGATTTGGGTAGTTGCATTTCTAATTTGAAGGCGGTGCACTGCTACCGGAACACCCTGTATGTATGGTTTATTGAATTTTGCTAATATATTCCGAAATTAATATATAGTCTGAGGAAACGAGACCGACGACGAAAAGACTTTATTAGAAAAGGCTAATTTTTAAGCGTAACTTTTTACAGCGAAAACGTAACGCAGCCGAGAATTCCCCTAACACTGCGACGACGAAAAGTTTTCATTTAATTCGTATGTGGAAACGGCGGTATTACGAGTTGGATTACATGAAAAAAATATAACGTTTCGAACCACTGGTGGTATAAGGGTCGGGTCGCGGACAAAGAGGTGGTAAATGTAAACGGTGCCTTTTCTTATGTTTATTTTAAAACTTCCTTTTGGGCTTTGGAGTTCGCAGCCAAAGGTTAGGTTTGGACCGAAATCAAATCTTCACCTTTGTTACCTCGTTTCTATTAACTTTTGTTCTACTTTCGGCCGCAAAATCGTAAATATAACAATCCTCGTCGCTTATTTCGCAAACGAAAGCAGCTCGAGTTCAAACTTCAGTTGAAGGTAAAATCTCTACCCCGGCGAAATCCGAATAATTCAATCAACTACAAATTGTTTAACTCTCTGGAGGGATTCTCCTGTTCTTTTTCCATTAAGAATAACCCTTTGTGCAAACCGCTAGCGACCTAATTCACGAGAAATTTTCTTTTACCCGATGTATATTATCGGTATTACGGGTTCGGAAAAGGCAGCGCGATATTGTATTATGGTTCGTTGAAACGTTCGAAGAAATGAACAGCGGCGCAGTAGTCACGAGGAATATTTTAATTGAAATTAGGATATGGGAACGATTTTCGTCGATGCAAGTTGCTCGCGGAGATGTTTTATTTGACCATCCTCCGCATATTTTTCTCTTTGGGGAAAAAATTTATAGCTGGGGTCTTTTCATAAAATCTTCGAACGTGTTTGTGAAGCATACACGTGTATTTTTTTCGCTCCTTCGAGTATTAAAACACTCGGAGAATGTTTAATTGAAATTTACTTTCGAGATGGTGTGGTTTTTTTGGCCGAGACTCTCGCGTATTGTTTGGCAAAATACAATTTTCCGGCGAAAATTACAATATCGTTTAATTTAATTTCGCAATTTCGCAGGTTAAAATAACAGTAATTTTTTGCATGGTGGAATTTCGCCTTCGTCGTTTCGAATTTGCCAACACTGATTGTTTATACTGCGTAGGAAAAATTATCCGAAATGATTAGATATCTAGCTGGGGTGCTCATCAGATGTGGAATTTTAATAATCCAACACATCGCGAGCGCGGAATCTTCGGTAGTGATATAAAAATTCAAACTATCTCAAACATCTCAACACACCGAACTAAGCAATAAAAACTTGGCATCGCGGTATAATGAATGAACGAATATACCCTACTCTGGCGATGAAAAGCGTCGGCAGATAGCTCTAGGTACCTACGCTTCGTAACGCGATAAATTGCTACAAGAAAAAAAAGCGACGATTATCGAAGGTGAAATGTCGTGCAAGAATGTTGGAGTATAGTAAAAAGCTGCTATCGTCTTATCGTCGTGTCTTATTTACCAGGTAATTAGGGAAAATGGAAGAGGGAGGAAGCGGAAAGAGGAAACTTGGGTGTATTCCGAGTAAGTATACCAGCTTCGTGTAGTGAGTGTAATAAAAGTTAAGAAAATTTCCCTCTACGTGAATCTTAAAAATAAATAGTTTCACGTTCGTCAAGACTAAATTAACGTAACACCACGTCGACGAAGTATTGCCTTCTGCAAACGTGAAAATAATTCGGATGATGTCGCAGTTGTGTTATAGGATACCGAAGTTGTTCCAAATTACTAAATCCAAAGAAGTAATTAATGTTTTGAAAACCACGAAACTCGGTTGATAACATTACGAAAATGTTTATTTAGCGTCCAATTAAGCGTTTCTTGCCGACGCGAAAGCTGAATAAAAAGTACCTTTTGTTTTCGATGAACGTAAAACAATGAACATTAAACGCGATGCTAAAAAGAAGAAAAAACTGTCGGAGGAGTTTCGCACTCGTGCATGCTATTAAGGTATCTACCTACTGGATTTTTTTCTACTTTTTTGTTAAGAAATTATCTCGAAGAAGTTGTTTTGTAGGAATGAAAGTAATACTTTACATGCCTATTATTGCACCGAACGAAAATAAAATAGTAGTCGTTGGGATTTTTTTCATGCGTTTGGTCGATTTGTCGTCGGTGTTTTGACATTTCTCATATGTGACATTTTAAAACCTCGTAAATATAAGTAGGTGATGTAACTCATATGTTGAAGAATTGGAACCGTGGAACGAAGCGACTCGACGTACTCGTAAAATGCTTTTTAAATAATAAACCCGAACTGATGGAAAAAACTTGGAAAAATCAATATGCTCTGAGGTTGAAAGTACATTACCATGCATGCATTTTTTTTTTTTTTTTTTTGATAATTCATCGACCTATGAAATGACGATATTGACGACACAGGTTTATTAATTTGATTAATGGATTCTTATGAAATTCTGATTTTTTTTGCATTTTTGAAAGACGTTCAATTTTTAAAAATGACTATTTGAAATTGGGATGCAATAGAACATTTGCCTAAATTGAAAAATTTTTCATCAACGTGTCACACATTTCTAAATTTACAAAGCTTCAGAGTTTTGAAAGTATATGAGATGACATTTTAAAAATAATTGAGAGAAGTTTAATTGCTCTACCTACAATTTTGAACATTTTGATTTTTTCATATTGGGAGATTCAAAGCTGATACATGATAATAAGTCCAGGGTCAATTTTCATTTTCATTTTTTTATTGTTGAAATCTGATCATATTTTGACACATTATTGAGAATTTAAAAAAATCAAATGAGCATACAAAAATTGAGCTCTTTGCTTTCCCTAAAAATGCTATTGTACAGCCTCAAAATTTTGAAAAATTTATAGTCTATGTACATAAAATTATTCTATTTTGAACTTTACCTTCGTTCGTATCAGATTTGATTTTGAGAAGAATACCTAAAGTTGATTACGGATACCTCTGAAGCACGAAAATTGTGAAAAATTTCGAAAAACTCCCATTTGATGGTTCTCAACTTACACTGATTTTTTCGCCTATTTTTATGTGTATGAAAATTGAGATACGTCTATTTTGAAAAAGTAGTTAATGTATTTTATCTACCTATATCAAAGTCACACGTGGCAAGAGTAGATAGATGAGGCTTTTATCGATGCAAGGGTTACATGTCAGATACTTTGTGCCTTACGGCTTGTTATTTTGTAATCAACGTTTTTTTTTTCATTTTTTGTACTTATATATCTGTAACATGAGAAGGATTCAATTTTGGTAATTTTCCATAATAACTCGTTTAAAAGTGGATAAAATCAGCTTTCAAATGATATGATTAGTTTTCAATTTCGTGCACAATTTGCCACTTATTGCTTACCTATTAAATATTTGATTAAGAATGCAAGATTTACAAAACGAACCGAAATCAAAAAGTAATCATGTCATTCGAAAGCTAATTTTATCCTATTTCGAACGAGTTATTATGGAAAATTACCAAAATTGCGTCCTTTTCAAGTTATACGAAAGAAATGACAAAGTGTTGGCAAAAGCGCTGGAATTGTTACCAAGTATGTGAACCTCATGACGGTAGAGAAAACTTTCCTTTGTATAAATCACGAATTTTTTGGAATTTTGAGAATCCAATAAGAAATTTTTTTACGAGTAATATCAATTTTTCTATGTGGTGGTAGTGGGGGGGGGGCCTTAATAAACCCTAACTGTAATACACCAGGGTGACTCATTTATAAATGATAGGATCGATGGTTTCGAAAATGAAAAAAAAAACACATTGATTACAAAAATGTCAAAAACTAAACTCCCCATAGAAAAAAATTGGCAGTTCAAGAGAGAAAGAAAATTTTAAGCTCTAAAATTTCCATCCCTTGCGTTTTTTTCGTAGCACCCATACTTTGTCCTGAAAATCCATGTTTATGGGAATTATACTTAGTCGATACTTTAAAAAATGAAACAACTTTGACAGCAAATATCTGGAAAACGAAGTCCCTTGGAAAAAAACCAATGTCTCGTAGGAGAAAGAAAATTTCAAGCTCTACAATTTTCATTCTTTGCATTTTTTTCGTAGCACCCTTAGTTTGCCCAAAAAATCCATGTTTATGAAAAATTTACAAACTCGGTGTCATTTTTTTTTTTGATTTTTTCTTCAATTTCAGAGCCATTGATTTTGTACCCACATTTCCCATAAATATGGATTTTTTGGCCAAACTGAGGGTTCTACGAAAAAAATACGAGTGATAAAAATTGTAGAGCTTGAAATTCTCTTTCTCCTTCAAGCTATCGGTCTTTCAAGGGGGCTTAGTTTTCAAGATTTTTGCAGTCAAAGTTGTTCCATTTTGTAAATTAGCGACTTCGTAAATTTCCCATGAACATGTATTTTCTGGCCAGCCAAGGATGCAAAAAAAATTCAACTTCAAGGGATGAAAATTGTAGAGCTTGAAATTTTCTTTCTTCGTTGAGATGTTTGGTCTGGTGAGCATACAAATTTGCGAATAACTCATCTCGATTAAAATAGCAAAATAGTTTAAAATTGCCTAAAAAACGAATGTTGCCTTATGTTATACGTACCTAATTAACTCAGTTTAAATTAAACCATAACGAATTTCTCCTTTCCAACATTTTTAAATCAAAAAATGACTTCAAGAAAAAAATGCAAATTTGTAATCTATTCGTTCATCCCTTTATTTACGAAAGTAGAATTTTGTATCAAAATTCAGCGACCATATAATGAAGATTCACAACTGATACCCTGAATTTATTGAAAACCAATTAAAGAGACCAAATAACCCCAAACTACAGCAACTTTGCTCAATCTGTTGTCAAATTGGAACATGTACCAGGGACTATACCGCAAAACCTATGAATTTTTTCGAAAAACTCGTGACCAAACTGAAAAAAAAGGGGAGAAAAAAATCGATGACAAACGTGCGTATTAAATCCATTTTTTTATCGGTTATACACTCAGATATACGTACGACATAATGCAGGGTCGCAAAAAAAGCCACACACAACTCCACTACAATCCTCCATACCGCAGATATACCTAACCTACCTACGAATTAATATGTGAGAATGATAGAACGCGTGATAATAGCACGGCAATATGAGTGAAGACGTGTGTACACCAAATACGTGTATATTATACGTACGTTAGAAAGTGTTGGAGCAGGGTATAATACGTATAGTGCGAGTGTATATAGGAGGGATCGGTTTATTCGGCGGGCTTTATGGAGTTTGGCTACTCGAATAAGAGAAAACCACCAGTAACGATGAAGAGAAACTTTTGGCAACTAATCCGGACACGTTGCCAACTGTTGAAGATTTATTTAGAAATGGTGCAATTCGTCCCTTATGCTCTTCCCCGTATTTAGTCATGTCCTCGACTATCGCCGCCATATTACAAGTGGGAGATTACCAACAAATACCCTTAGGGTCTAACTTGACAGCTAACATATCATCTGTAAATTGGTATTTTCATTAGGATTCGCGAAGGCCAGCAAACGATAGAGAAAGCCCGAAAAACACCATCGAATGGATTATTGCAATATTCGTTTTCCATATGGGTTATTCGCGTTAGTGTACAGGCTGCGTATTCGGCGGTTATGCTGGATGCTTCGAGCTGGACTGGATTTACTGGATTTAGTTTTATTTTGTTTTTTTCATCAATTCGTAAGAATCGAAACTGATCTCAGATGTGATATATCTTTTCGGTAATTCTTGCCCTGAGTTTTTATACATTTGTGTGGCAATATATAAATGTCATATTTGCCCGAATTATATTCCAAAGTTTGTAAACATACAGGGTGTTCGGGTAAGAGTGCAGTGCCTTGAAACCAGAGATGCAGCTATTGAAACCACACAAGTGTGTGGATGTTTGCTGACCCTAAGATTTGAAGGGTAAAATTATGCACAAATGAAGATATTTTTTCAGAACTGTTTTGTGGGGATTTTTAAGCTCTACAAAATGAATATCAGTCATTTTGTAGAGCTTAAAAAGTTCTACATGAAAGTTTCAAACAAAATTTGACTATCTATATTATCAGCGAAGTTACAATGTTTTGAATCATCTACCAGTACTAGTACATAACTTTGCTCCTTCAAATCATGTGGTCGGCAAACATGCATACACTTATGTAGTTTGAGTAGCTGCATCTTTGGTTTGAAGGCAGTGCACCATTACCGGAACACCCAGTATATTATCAGCGGAGATATGCCGTTCTGAAAAAATCATATTCAGTAGTGCATAGTTTTGTGCCTTCAAATCTTGTGGTCGGCGAACATGCTATACGTATGTAGTTTGGTTAGCTGCACCTCTGGTTTGAAGGCAGTGCACTCCTGCCCGAACACCCTGTAGATATTTTCAAAGAAATATTCTTCCAAAAGTTCATTTTTTATTCATCTACCTCGTTGAAAGCACAGAAGTCATTTTTTTTTGGCAAAAGTGTCACCATCGATGGGTTCCTTAGCAGGTGATTGAATTGACAGATTAATTCGTTGTAGCTTCCACGATGCAGAAGCCCTCTACACCCGAAAAATTATATCGCATATGTACTCGCTCCTTACTACGTAGCATTTTATACTTTCGGGGAAAAACACCTCGAGTTTGTTTATAATTTTCATTTCATATATCTTACTCGAATTGCGCACCTAGCAAAGCGTGAGTTTTAATCCGGCTGTTGGTTCGTTTAATGCGGATGGATTTCGAGTTGCTAAACGGTCGTATGCTTTGAAACGTACGAAGAAAATGCTTTCATAATGGTGCCAGTTGGAAAGAAAGTAAACAGCTAAGCACTTGTTAGAGAATTGAATTTTTTGCTACCGGGTTAGCAGTAGTACTCGTACATAGCTAGTATTTTTTAGCTATAGAACAAGGTGTGCCTTCAACGTCGTCGGTTTCTCTCTGCTCACCTAATACGAATGTTGGAAAGAAAAAAAAGCCCGCTTATTCGTAAGAAATTCCTTTTAATCCATCTTGATAAAGGCGAGTGTTTTAATATTGTCAAAGAAAGTTTAAATTGATTTTAAAAAAGTTTTGTATTTCAGCTGAAAACGACGACGCGAAAATAAAATATCAACTGTTAGGTATACTTTGGTAACCGCAGCTTTTAATAGTTTTAAAAAAACCAAAGAGAAATGTTTTTAATGAGGTAAAGTTGTTATAATTATGTAGATACAATGTATACATAGGTAGAGGTACCTACGTATTTGAATTGGAAAATAAACAAACGAAGAGTTTAGGTTCACATGATTAGTTGTTATAATAGTATAAAGTTTAAACTATTCTCACTTTATTGGTACCATTAGTTATTCATACGTATATAGTTCGATAAAGTACCTAACGTACGTATCGTATATCGGTTTTATAACTAAATTAAGTGATTCTTCGAACTAAATGTAGTTTAATAAAGCGTTTAATTTTCAATATATTTTCCAAGATTTATACATTATACTTGGTACTTATTTAGTTCAACTTTACCTACGTATAACGTTATATTAATAAACGTGTGCGAGAAAATTCTACACAACATCGTATGATAGATCGTTGCCTATATACGAGTACCTACATGCAACCCAGCTAGTAAAATAATTATCTGGCTGAATACCCACTGGATACCACACACACGACGATGCTAAATTCGCAGAATTTTTAATTTTCTCATTCTCGTTGCCTCTATACTAAAGACTATAGAGATACATAGTTTAGTCACGTTTTCCATTTTTTTTCTTCCTTGTCAGGGGAAAGAGAAAAGAATTCAGACTCGTTGAAATTAATCAGGCACGTAATGTAACAATACTTACTCCGCTGAGAAAGAATCCAAAGGTGAGGGACTAAGCCGAGATGGAACAATAAAGAAAAGTCAACTTTTGCGAATCGTCTACGGCATCAATTAGGAACCACTTATCGACGTTTTTTTTTTCACCATGTCTCTCGTCGGAGCGTTCTTTTTATACTTATTTGAAGGCAGCCGTCAACTCTAATGGAGAATTCAACAGAGTTAATGTTGCTAATTTTGAAAAAGTATCGCATCCTCGGATAGGCTAAGTCGTTAACGATGCGACGTCATTCGTCGAATTCATTACGCGATTATTTTTTTTTTCTTTTATCGTCTGCGAGGTTTTGCACGGGCTCTAAATGATTTTAATTCGAAGATAAAGGTGTGAAAAAGCGGTGCGAAAAATCACGCGTATATTGTAGTTTTTTTTTTATTGAATGAGATCGTGGAGGCTGTGCTATGAATTTTTTAGATTGACAGGAAATCATTTTTCTCGATTTTTGATTTTTCATTTGAATATTTTAGCTCTAAATTTTAGAAATCGGGTGCTGCATGAGTTTGAGGTGTGGAAAATTTAGTTCTTGCCCATTCCTAATCTTCTCAAAATGATTTATTGGAACTTTTAGACGTGATGGGATATTGAAATGACTGTTTCCTCCACAAATCGGTCTGAAATTTCCCATTTTTCCTCTCATAAAATCAAAAATTTCCTTTTTTTCCCCTTCGGTTTTTTTCAATACTTTCGTGAGTTTTAGCGCATTGTCAAACTAAAAACTGAAAAAATTAAGGAAAATGGTATTACTTCACCACAGTACAGACATATTTTCCGAATTCAACTGATAAAAATTGTGAAAATGACTGAAATTTCCCTTTTTTCCCTACTTACTTTCACATTTCAAATTTTAGAATTCTCAAAAATGGAAAAATGAACAAAAAAACTTACAGAATCAATAATTTTAGCATTTTTCGGGTGAATTTGTGAAAATTGTCGAAAAATTGAGTATATTTAAAAAGATTTTCATCAATTTCAATCCAATTTTCTCATTTCCCTCTCGGTTTTTCAATATTCCCCATGTTCTCTCCTCTGTTCATCAAAATTTCAAATTTTCTCCCCTTTTCAGTTGAAATTTCCCATTTTCCCCTTTCCTTCCCCTCAGCCGCCAAAATTTCCCACGAAATGGGAAATTCCCCACGATATCCCATCACTGTATTTAGTCGATTTTAATCTTTCCGGAGAGCGTCCATTTTCTTTCCAATACTTCTACCTTCCTTCAGGATTGTCAGGAATGACCCTCCGATGGCAGTAGCTAAAAATTGAGAAAAGATGTTGGAAAAGAGAATGTTTACTTATTTCGACAAAATGTTGAAAAAAAAGAGGTGATCCAAGACCATTCACGAGGAATACTGTAAAATAAAGGAAAAAGAGCATAACGCCGGGTTTACAGGGGTGATTTGGCATTGAGCATCGCATTTGAAATTATCCAGTGGAAGTTGGTCCTTATGGTCTAAAACCCCCGTGACAAAATTTTTAGCTCGATATCCCAACCGTAACCCCTTCTGGAGGGGTTAAATGTAAATTTTCGTTAAAATTTCTATTTTTGGCAATTTTCGACCAAATTTTTTCAAACTTGGAGAGATGGTAGACAGTATCCATGATAATTTATGGAGTTTTTTGAAAAAAATTTCGAGCACTTTTTCATGGTCAAATGGACATTTAAAGCTTTCTAACCGTCATTTTGGTAACCCCTTTCAGAGATGAAATTCTAAAAAAAAAATATACTTATTGTGTATCTAGTCTAGATTTATAACCTCATATTTTTGTAAAACTTGATATCGTTGGGCGTCATCTTCAAAAATGCAAAAACCCGATTTTTTCGTACATTTCTCTCCTTTAAATGGGTCATTTCTGGTTGAAAATTTCTTTCTTGCAATATATCAATAATGACACCCCAAATACTCCATCAACCTGAATTTACACTAAATTCGTTCATTTTCCCCCTTTTTTCCAATTTTCTTTAAAAGTACCATGATGCCATTTTGGGAACTCAAAACCTCTTCCAGATAACCTAAGAGCCTAAAAATCATTTCGGAACTTATTTAAAGTGGATATACATCATATATTGCAATTTCAGCAAAATCGAGATACTTTGATTTTTTTTCAATTCATATAATGTACCTACTTAGTATTTTTTAAAGTCAAAAATTTTCAATTTTTGAAAAAGAGCAATGACGTGCATTCTGTCGAGAAATTACACTGAAAATAAAATAAAAACTGCCAGATTATTCATAGTTATAGTCGCAATAAGCAATTTGATCATTTTTTTTCGACAGGTCAACCAACTTTTGTATACATCAAGGACATTTCGTTTCCTTCAAATATTCCAAAATCTGCGCGTTGTCTACGAATTTAAACAAGCTTTTATATTGAGACAAATTTTCAATATGCATGAAAAAATGAAATAAAGTGGCTTGTAAATTCCTCAATCAGAAAATCACTAAAGGTTATTCAAATGCTTCCTGCTACTCTTTTGAATACTGTAGCAATACGATTCGTTTGAACACATCGTAAAAAAAAGTATAAGCCTACGTCGATTTGATTTTTTTTTTCATTTTTGTGCAATAAAAAAATAAACATAGGGAAAAATTGTTGATACAAATACAATGAATCGAACCGAGCCTTAAAACCGATTAAAGTACATCGATGGCGAACTTATATCTTCAAATATTCCCGCAGCCGTGTGCTAACAAAACAAACATCCACACTTTGCTTTCACAACTTGATTTAGGCCTGAAAAAATTTTTCAGCACAGTCGACGACGTGGCGCGGCGCTGCGTGGCGTTTTTGCCATAAATTCATTAAATCCTATTATAATGGTATTATAAATATAAAAGCAAGCCATTTTTGTCAAAGAAGATACCATACCGACGTTTTCTTGCACGCGCACATATTTCCTCATCTTTTTGCAACTTTTATTTTTTTTCTCTCTTTCTTGTTTGTAAGTAGGTCGTGTTGCTTTTTTAAGGAAATGATTCGGAAAATATGTTTCTCGGGTATTAATATTAGGACTATTATTTGGCTTCGCAAGGTATACAAAAATCGTCTTCCAATTTTTTCACATGGTTTTTATATCTCCGCGTATCATTTGTAGAACGCAACGATGGCAAACGTTTTAATATTTTTTCGACCCGGTGTATGTGTTTTTGTAGCGCGAAGTATTTCTAAAAACTGAGACCACATATCGCTCCATCGTATTCCCAAAAGTTTTACCAATATTTATGCATAAAAAGGATAAGCATATATGTAAACCAGTTAAGAACTCTTACTCGAGGTTTACTTGCACAATCTGACATGTACGTAGATAAGCACAACATTTTCATTACTCTCAAGTTACTTGATACAACAGAAATTGCCTAAAGCGCGAAAACTTTTCAAAAGACAGATATGAAAGCATAAGCGAAAAATAAGGTGTAAGCTGTCAGCTACGGTGTGCGTTTTCTCGTTTTTCATATTTCACGCTCGCAAATGGATATATTAAGAAGGTTTAAACGCCCTTTAATATTTGGTTTGCGATCTCACGCGTTAAGTTGGAACGCAGGCGGGTAAAATGAAAAACTTAGACCTGTATAGGGCTTTTTTCTAGTTGTTGCCGGATAAAGGTGTTGATTTTCTCGAGAACGTATACTATACACAAAAGATTTTTCATTTTTGTTTCCAAGCACCTACTACCTAACAAGAGAACAACTCGAAGCTTCCGGTTTTTTGTGCCCGATTTTATGAACGGAATGTTCTTAAAAAAGCCAGAAACAAATTTTCACCTGTTCAAGTTCGAATTATGTGTTTTGAGACATTGTTGAAAGTTTACTTCCAAATTGTGAAATTGATTCGTCATATTTTACAGGCATTTTGATGCCTTAGTCAGAATTTACAATTTTTAATATACGCAGGGCTTTGTAGTTGAGGAAATTACTTCGCAACACCACAGAGTACATTGATAAACTGCAACAGGCTTCACAATGCAACAATGTAAACTGTACTTGAAGATAAGGATGGTCCTTATTTTCAAATTTTGATTTTCTTTACCCTCCTCCGAAGTTGTTCCTTTTTATGAGGAAATAAATATATTTTTTTTATTTTTTCTCTGACTAAATTTCAAGTGGTACCTCCAAACCTCTCATTAAAAAAAAAAAAAAATAGATATTCCCACTTTTGATCTTTTTTATCCCAGACCGTCCCAGTATTCCCACTAACAAAAAAATGACTGCATAATTTTTAATCGCCTCCTCCTGAACTATTGAAGGCGTTCAAATTTTTGTTCCACTCAAGAGGCCGACAATTTTCTCATTGGAGGCCGTAACCAAAATTTGAGTCATTTTTTATAAAAAAGGGAACTTTAGGAAGGGACCGAGCAAAAAAAATTAGGAACAAAAAAATTTTGTTTGACGAATTTTTTACTTATTTCATTTTTTTGAATATTGAGGGGTAAAAATAAAAAATGCTCGTAGGGTATTTTATTCTCATAAAAATGAACAACATTATGGGATAAGGCAAAACAAATCAGAAAAAGATTATCACAAAGTGGGTATAAATAAAATATGGGCTACCTTAGTGTGTCTACTTACTTTGCAATGAGTTTAATTTGCTAGAAGACAATTTGTATTTTATAATGTGGTAAAATATACCTAAAAAAAATTCTCAATTTGTAAATTACAGAGCCGTAGCGAGCGGGGGGCGCATGAGGCAGCAGCAACCCCTCCCCTCTGGTGAAAAATTAGTCCGCTAGTTGAGAAATTTGATTTCGAGGTGGAGAAACTGTAATTTAAGGTGAAACATTGCTGAACGAGTTGGAAAATTACTAGATGAATTAAGAAGAAAAGTTTGATCTCAATTGTAAAATTACAATCTTACTTGGAAAATCATAACTAAAGATTTTTGAGAAAAAAACAGTTAGAAATATAACGAAACGTAGGCTTTTGATTGCCTTTTTCTCTAAAACTGTTCACCCTTGCTTCGCTAGGACGGAACAAATTCATTTCTTTTAGTAAAATAATGCATATATTTTTAAGAATTTGTTTCAATGAAATTACATTTTTTGATGGTATTTCAGTTTTTGAATGTCCTTGCATTTCATGAAAATATTCCCACATTTTGAGAAACTGATTCAAAATTACAGAATATGTTGAGTAAAGTATGTTTAAATTCGACTATAACAACCCCCCTCTACCCCACAACCATCCTAAAATCTATGAAAATTAACCAGTTGAGAATTTTGCCCCCCCCCCCATATAAGTGAAGAACTGAAATCAGCAGTATGGGGGAAGGGGGTTGGATGCTTACGCTTACTTTGCAAAATGTTTAAGTTTATATAAGAGAAGAACTGAAATCAGCAGTATGGGGGGAGGGGGTTGGAGATTGGAAAATTTCGACTCAGATGGATTTTGCTCCAATTTTTTTCTATAAAAATTTTAATTTTATCAAAGTTTTTGAAAAAAAAAGGTCTATGTGTACCTATAGCAACCCTCATCCTCTCCTATATTAGAATCATTCTTGGTATAGATTGAAATGTGATAAAGTTCAATGGAAAGAATCGTTATGTTGTTCTAAATAAACACTTATTTTGACCAGCTAAACAGTAACCTGATCATCAATAAACTAATCGATTATTTATTCTGTTTTGTTTCAGGTGAGTGTACTCCAGTACTCGTGGAAATTTCCGCATAATAATAAGGGCAGTTTAACGTACAAACGTATCGGTAAGTCGCGGTTTCTTGATTTCATAAACGAATCACGCAGTTATAGATCAGTTTATCATAGAACAAATGAAATAATAAAACATTTAATACATGGCAGTTGATAACTCGAGTAGGTAAACATCCCGACGATATTTTTGAATGCGCAATTTTATGAATAGTTAACTATGTCAATACTGATGAGAATTGTTCGTCGTTGTATAGTTAAAATAGGTGTACACCGTACACCATGCCCATGCCATATACCGTACAAAAGACGTTGCAAACAGCTTGCTGTGCGCGTTGTCTGTTTATGTTAAACTGATAAAGTTTTTCAAGTGACGTGCCGCTGACACCCGCTGTTAAACTACTTATTCCCTCGGGTGAACAGGAAAAAAAACCTCGCGCTGCGACGGTTAGAGGTAGACTACGTAGAATTAGCGAAAAGTCAATTAAGAATGTTAGGACGATTTTCACGCGTAAACATTAATTCCTCCGCGCCGTTGAGTTTGATTCAAAAGAGGTAGGTATAATCCGATAATGTATGACGTTTAGGTACGTGCCGGAGACGCGAGAAAGAGCTGAAAGACGAGGAGTGTTTTTGTGCATAGTTGAAGGGAGTACGTAAGTATATGAAGATGTCGATAAATGCGGATGTTCTTTTAATTGTAGGGCGGCATGAGGTGGTGCAACGTACATGGGAATTATTATACTATATATACCGGTTAACAATTAAGTTCGCTTAGTTATGTGTATGAGGACAATCGGGCGAAAAGCGTACCATCTTGTCGTAAATCTGCATTACAAGAAGAACACTGTCGTCTGGAGATTACGTAAAATTAGCAAAGAGGCTTAGAATGGAACAAAGCAAGATGTTAGTGGGTGTGTTTACGTTTGAATAAAGCACAATGATGGGGTACATCTTAACTTATGGCTTTTGCGAGCTTTCGCCTGGATTATGTATTTAACTTTTAAGAAAAGGACCGAATGTACGTCATTTTACGGCGAAGAAAAATTTCTTCGTTCAAGTTTCACCGCTCTTTATTGAATTGTTGGTGCAGAATATGCACGAAAACTTATCTATACTCGTACTCGTACTTATACTATACTATACGCGCGGTTATAACACAAACTCGCTTATATTCAATGTTCAAGTATAACTGCACCGCGATATTCAACATTTTACACCCCTCGTTCACCCCTTCATTCTCGCTAGTATTTTATTATACCAGCTTATCTAGGATGCGGAATTTATACCGAGCGAGAGAGCGAACGAAAAAAAGACTTGAAAATTTCTCGAGTTCGCAGCGTTTTTTTTTCTTGCTTTTTTTTACACGTTTCGTATACTTACTGTACTTCCAAAAGTAGCGTATTTAAAAAAATATACACATGCATGTATTTTAAAATATGGAAATTGAAAAATAAAAATCAGATAAATGCGATGCAATGATTTATACCGTGCAACATGTGGCCTTTTTACCGCGTTTCCCAACTTCCATTTTCCATAAAATTTCTTAACTTTTTCTCCCTGCTGGAATATCGGTTCTACGAGTATACGAAGCAAAGAAAAATGAACGGGTTGTTTTTCATCATCGTATAGTTTCGTTCTTCGAAAGGTATCGATATTGTTGATTTGTTGCTCGTACTTTAATGAAACAAATAAACACGAATGTCGATCGAATGTATATAAATGTGGGCGAGTCATATCGTTCGTAGTCGTTAATGAATTATTTGCCATTTATCAATCGTGTAATACATCGCAGTTGTTGTGTAGCGGCGCTAGGTAAACCTGGTGGCCATATTTAGCTCGCAGAGGGAAATGATTTTTCAAAAAATGTCCATCAAATCATATTTTTAATCATGAGAATGGAAAATACCTCGATAACGTAATTTTCCATCTGATCATTTCTTATCCAACTTCAAACTGCAGAAACTTCAACGGTTTTTGGAAACAATATAAAGGGCGATTTGTATCAAAATATATTTTCAATGAAGGGATAGAATAATACCTATTACAGGGTGTCTAACAGTTCATGAAAGTCATGGAAAATTCATGGATTATGCAAAAAAATTACTAGGTCATAGAAAAGTCGTGGATTTTTCACTGTTTATTAAACCAAATTCAGATTGAGTGATAATTAATTTGAATTTTATTTTTCGTGTTTTTTTTTGTTGTAAAGTTACAAAAATTTTCTAGGTAAAAAATATTCGATGTGTAAAAAAAGTCACGGAAAAACCATGAATTTCCAAAAAAAAAAAAAATCAGTTAGACATCTTGTATTGGGATGGAGTGAAAAAAAACATGCTTTAGATTTTGACGAAATTTAAAGCGATGGTTCAATTTGAGTTGAAGAGGCATCATAGAAAATTTTACACCCCTAGGTCTAAGGAGAATGAAGCTGGAAGTACTCAAAATGAGGTCACTTTTTTAAAAATGCGGTTTTTGCCACTTTTGGGTAGTGCCACCTACCTAGCACCTCGGCCGCCCCCTCAATTGAAAAAGTGCAATAGGAGTTTCTACACCTCCATGGGCCATTGACCTCGAAATTGAATACCACTTACACTTATTGTGTTCTGCCAGGGAGTTAAAAAGTTGCAAATCGCCGAAAAATTGAGATTTTAGTCACAAAAAAATAAAATACCTCTCCACTTGGTACCAAAACTGAATCTATAAGGCCCCATTGGTACACGAAAAATTATTTCGATTAAAAAAACTGAAAATTTTTCATTTCAATCTTGCCAATTTTCGATTTTCATAAAAAAGGTTTTTATCGTGAAAAATTAGGAAATTTTGATGTAGTTGGAGGTGCTCAAAGAGGGATCACGTCTGAAAAAGTCTCGGTCTATTGTAATTTTTGAGTAGTGTCACCCGCCTGGTAAGTCAGCTACCCTTTTGAAAAAGGAAAATTTGAGTTTCTATATCTTCTTAGGCCATTGACCTCGAAATTGAACACCCCTTCACTCTTTTTTCCCTCTACCAGCGAGTTGGAATTTGGAAATGGCTGAAAAATCGAGATTTTTGAGTTACAAAAAAATTAAATACCTTTTGCTTGGTACCAAAACTGCACCTTTGAGGCCTCTATTGATGCAAAAAAAAATTAAAAATTTTCATTGCATTTATGTCAACTTTCAATAGATTTTCACCATAAAAAATTGGGAAATTTTAAATTGGTATCTAATTATGAGGTTGGGAGGAGGGGGGTAGTTAATCGTGAAAATGAATACTTTTTTAAAAATTGAACAAATTTTATTATACCGATTTTTGCCTGACATCAGGGACTTAAGTGCTACTTGAGGTTGTAAAACCAGTAAAAATTCAGACTTTTTGAAGATCTGTTGAAGGTGATTAATTTTCTCGTTGAAAAAAGAAATCATGCCACTTTTTATTTTTCAACCGGTTATAGCCCCTTCAATTTATAAATCGACAAATTATGCTCACATGGTTCATTTGGCAGGATACGAAAAGTTCTATCAAAAAACTCTCCTACAAATTTTGAGAGTTTTAAAACTTACAAAATTTTTAATCGTCATAGCTCCTTCAATTTTTAAATTAGGCAAAATGAGCATACAATTTATTTGTTAGGATATAAAAAGTTATATCAAAAAACTTGCTGGCAAATCTTTGTCTTGCAGGCAAATTGAAGAAGTTATAAAGCTGACAAAATTCCAAATCGTCATATCTTCTTAAATTTTAGAGTTATGCAAAACATGAACATGCCTCATTTTATGTAACTCCAGAAGTTCTACAACATAGTTCCAAATAAATTTTGTCTATCTATATTATAAGAAGAGTTACGACATTCCTAAATAAAATCCCTTAAAATCTTACGGGTTGGCAAACATACATACATTTATGTACTTAGGGTAGCATCGTCACTGATTTTAAGGCGGCGCAATACCATTGGAACACCCTGTACCCAAATTTCAAATCTGTGCCATGTAGGCAATCACTCACTAGACAGGCAGACAGCCTATACGTAGGCGTAAGTTTTTCATTATAACTTTAAATTCGTCCTGTAGCGTTGAAAATACCTACATAATATAACGACACGAGCAATATATAAATAAGAAAACGATATGCGAATTTCGAATGAAAAACAAGTATCAAGCGAAAGTTTGACGACAACTACGATAAGACGTATTAATGGAAACGCTGCCGGAGATTGGAGAAATGTACGGATGAATTAGCATAAAAAGATAGATATAGTTTTCAAGTGCATCTTCGCTCGCGAATCGAGGCAAATAGATTTGCGAGACGGAGTGAATCAGATTCTCCATAAATTAAATCCATCAATTATACCTATCAATCGATATTGAAATTGAACATTTTATCTCGGCTGCCTTTCGCTTAAAGAAATGAAATAATTAAAACCCAACGAAGGGTATTTTCTTCTGTATTGTCAACTCGTCGCGGAAAGGGAAAATTGAGGCTTTATATTTAACATCGCAGCTTGTTTATATCTCTATAGCAGAGTCGACTCGAGTCGAGTTTTTCGTTATAGATGTACTGTAATTTCGCATTTAAATGGCACAAAAGATTAAATATATAACGAAACAAGCATCAAAATGGAATATCGCGCTTTGAATAAAATACGTACAAAGGCGTTACACGGGAAAGTTGATAAAGCAGCGGCGCGCGTACGACGGCGGTGGTGGGAAACGAACAAAGAATTCGTGGCGAAATGCTTTGGACATGCGAGCAAATGTGTTATGAAATTTAAACAGCAGCATTTGTAACGAAAAGATAGAGCAAAACCGATCGTTATACAGGGTGTTTCATAAGCTATGTCTCGCCTTCAATCCACAAAGTATGTAACTCATTCAAAGCCTAATCACATATGTTTGCATATCCTTCGAATTAAAGGCGCAAAATGCATGTTTTTGCTTCATAATTTTTTTAAAATCAAAATTTTTCCAGTGGTTCACTTAATTTTGTATCCGTTCAAGGTAAACAGTTGAGGTTTGGGCTATTTAAAAAGAAAAATTTTCTTAGATGAAATAAATTCATAATTGAGGCCGATTGTCATAGCAATTTTTCAGGCATTTCAATAAAAATGATGAAAACTGTGAATTTTTTCACTTTTTTCGAATAGTTCACATTGAAGAAGCATATTTCACCCCTTTAGTTCAGATAATTGGCAAACGTATACACTTATATGCAGGATAGGTTGCCTATTTACCGAATTGAAGGAGTTACTCAACTTATGAAACACCCTGTATGGTTAGTGTGTCGTTAAAAAGCACATAGTCATAACATCGAGGTACATTTTCTACGCAGAACTGATTTAAAAGAGATAAGTTTTTTTTTCTGGCTATCGAAATTTTTCCAACCCAATGAAATTAATTCGAAGTCAGATAATAGCGTTATGTCGTTCAAGTCGCCATATAATAAGTACAATTTAATCGATACCGAGAAGAGTCGAGCAAATTGTAAAATCTTCGAATAACAACGCGCCGCCGTCGTTTGCCAAGTACGAGAGGCGAGAAAAAAAATTCCGAATGAGATTTTTTTAATTTATGGTATAAAAAGAAATGAAAAGAGGGAAGAAAAAAGGGTTGGGAGGAAGGATTTACACGCAGGAATGTTGCAGCAATTTAAAAATACTTTCTAACACTAGATCATTGCTTGAAAGAACCTATATACACCCTTTAATCAACATTACGCACTCAGTAAATAGCGGCACTTCAGGCTCAGCTATACAGTAAATTCTAAATTGACTGTCGACTAAAGCCATTAGAAGATTACTATACAAAAAGGCGAAAATTGAAAAAGTTTATTTTCGCGTGTATCGCCGAAGGCGTTTATCTTGCTCGCATCGCGAAAGCAGATTTTTTCTTCGCTTAATTCGCCGTTTGGCAAAACATCAGAGAAAAAAAAAACTTTAAAAAAGAACGCAGCTGCGAGCGCGCTGATCGAATAATCTGTAGTTTGTCGAGATTATATCAAATTAAAATCTTTTAAAAAGAAACATTGCACCCAGATATATACTTGTACATTGTGTAGAGATTCTACACCCGCGCACGCCCCGCCGCGCCCAGTTCGACGCCCGAGCCTTTAGTTTTGGAGAAAGAGTTGAAGTGAAAATGTAATCCTCTCGTATTTTCTTTAAAAAAAGGAAAAGAAAAAAGGAGAAAAAAAGAGAAGAAATAAAAAGCCGATGTTGTCGACTGAACGAGCACTTCCTCTGTGATTAACTAACTAGCTTTATACTTTCTCAGCTTTTCTTCAACCATTAACCACTTTTTCTTTGTTCGCCAAATAGAAACTTTTATCTTTAATTATTTTAAAGCTTTTTGAAAAATTGGACTTTAGCTATAGCAGATAAGAAGGCAGGTGAGAGGCGAGGTGCAGCGCGCCGCACCGCGTCGACTTTACCTTTTACTAATTTTCCGCATTTTTTATTGGCTTCGAATTCGAGCCTCTCTCTCGGTGGATATAATTTTGTTGTCAACAGATAGCTATAGACGGGTTTTTAAGTCGGATGGCTTCATAGGGCATTTTGCTCGTAGTGTTTTGGTACGTATTGGATTTATTTTCTTTTTGTATCGTTTATATCGAGCAATGTTATCTTTTGTGGAATGATTGAAGAGGTTTTTGGGGGGATTTTCTGCTATGATTAAAAGATTTTTGAATATTCTTCCTGGTTGTTGCAGCACTATAGTACATAGTTAAAATGTTGATGTTGTATAATACGAAAGCTTGGAGATTTGAATTATAGTAGGTTAGGTAGTCGATACGGACTTTTTTTTTTTTATTTTTTTTTATTTTTTATTTTTAATATATAGCACAATCTTAATTTTATAATTAAATAATTGCTACTTTTAGCTTAAATAAGTAAATATGACTATGGCGAGGGTGGAGGTCCAATGACCATTATTCCCCTAATCCAGTGGTTTCCGACGTTTGAGACGACGAATATCTCCGGCATTATCTAGCAAAGTCAATGCCTCGTAGTTTGGAT
>FIZU01048082.1:0-58557 GCA_900064475.1 Pseudococcus longispinus
GAAACGCTCAACTCTATTATAAATGGCACTCCACGTAGAAGGGGGGAGCGAGGTAGCACACAACGTTACGTTGGGCTCGGCTCGTGCACACCACTGGTAGATATATCCATTTTGTTATACTTAACAGTTAACCTATTCCCTCAATAAGTACCAGTTTTATTTGATTATTTCAAATTAGGTATGAAGTTATTTTTTTTGTTTTTTTTTTTTCATAATGAAATAAAAGGAAAGTTTTGTTTGAGGTATGTATTGAACATGGATGTGACGAGCATATGCTCGCATATGCGTACCCAATGTGCGCAGAAAATGCTAGTTTTTAAAAATTATAAAAAATCGAGTCACATATCAAAACACTCGCCTGGTAACACGGATCCTCGATATGTAAATGAAATCGCAATCCAACATCCATAACATTTACGAGCGCTTTTTTCACATATTTTCGTATGAAATGTGAAAATGTCGTCGCTACCGCGTAAACCAAAATCTAAAGTATTCAATTATTTTAAAAATATAAATAATGGCACGGATTATAAGTGTAAGTTTTGTGATGCTGGTTACAAAAAGCATGCAACACGTTTAGCCAACCACTTAATTAATCAATGCGAAGTCATTCTGCCACTGGTCAAAAATCAGCTTCGCTCTGTGCTACCACACAAAAATAAACTTCTTTCAAGACCAAGTTTGCAATCTAATAAAAATCCTTCGACTTCTCCAACTTCATCCCCTCAAGTTTCAGAATATCAATTTGGTAAGTACATACCTAAAACAAATATAGTTTTGATTAGTTCAACAACTCCTGCACTACAATGCTTTATCATGTCTGCAGTCTGATCATATTATTTTTGTAATAAATTCATTTTTAGGAGCCAGCCAACTGAATATTGGTGAGAAAAACAGTGATAGCAGCAATTTAACGAGTGCTTCTAATTCTTCTGTGATGAACGAGGGCGACACTGCGACTGTGAGTGCAACTGCGAGTAATGAGACTAATCTGTCGAGTGCAACTTCAAATGGCACTATCATTCCTTTTTTTGATTCTAAGAGTACTGCAGAAAATGTAAGTGATAATTTCTACCTATCAATGCCTAAAATTTTATAGACTAATTGTGATTTGGTTTGTATTTTGTTTCGTTTCATATTGATAGGAAGTACTGTTTCAGCATGTCCATTTGCTCTAGTTGAACACCCTTTATGGAAAGTGTTTTTCAAAAGAATACGACCTGCATTTAATCCCCCAAAGAGAAAAACCCTTGGATCTACATACCTTGAAAAGCATATGGCAGAAGCTCAATCAGTTGTTCAGAAGGAAGTGCAAGAAACAGCAACTTATCACCTTCAATGTGATGGTTGGAGTAACGTGAGAAATGAGGGTATTATTAATTTTGTTCTGAATAAGCCGGAGCCAATATTTGTCAAACAAGTAGCTACTGATGTGAAAAGACATACCGCCGATAACCTATACGATTTTGTTATGAATGTGTTAAATGAGTACGATCCCAAAAAGTGCTGCGTAATTATCGGTGACAATGCAAATAACATTCAGGCTGCATTCAACAAAGTAGAAGAATCTTTACCTCACGTAATCGTACTGCGTTGTGTTAATCACACACTAAATCTGCTCTGTAAGGATATCACCAAGGTGCCATCAATTGCCACATTTATTAACGATAGCAACGAAGTGGTATCGCACATCAAGAAATCGCAAGTATTGAACACACTATTCAATAAAATGAAGAAAAAATCCTTGGCATCTGCAGCTAATGTTACCCGTTGGGGTACGAATGAAACATCGCTACGACGGTTGTTGATAAATAAACATGCACTTTAAAGTCTTGCCATTCACCCAGGTGCAGCAGATATGAAAGCAGTAGTTAAACAAAACATCCTCTGCGAAAAGTTCTGGGAAAAAGTAGGAGAAATACCAAAAATTTTGCAACCTATTGCTAGCGCATTGAAAGTACTAGAAGGAGATGAAATGTACGTCCAATCAGTATTTTCGAGAATGAAAGAGATAAAAATAGAAGCTTTGGGCGCGTTGAACTCTGCGATACGTATCTTTCCTGGTATAAAATCTAAAGTTGAAGAACTTATCATTTCTCGGGTTTCTTCAATTGTTAAGCCGATCCACTTAGCAGCAGTGCTATTAACTCTATGGGACCGAGGAGAATCCTTTTCAGAAGCAGAACATTTAGAGGCGATGACTTTCATAACTACATTTGCCGAGAAACGAGGCGAATTACATGGAAGTGTACCAGTGGTGTGCACGAGCCGAGCCTCAGGACCGGGCTCGCTCGAGCCGAGCCCAACGTAACGTTGTGTGCTACCTCGCTCCCCCCTTCTACGTGGAGTGCCATTTACAATAGAGTTGAGCGTTTCGTTGCTGTAATGAGTCATGGGACTGGTCCCAAGCTCGTCCGTATAACTGCCTGGGCTCGGCTCGCTCGCATAGGCCCGAATAGGGCTCGTGCACATCACTGAAGTGTACAAGGTAATAAAATGGTGATTGAATATCGATTGTAATTTGTAATTAATTATTGCCATTTTTTATAATCGAAAAATTATTTTTCATTTAAGAGTTGACAGATTACTTAACCAAAAGCGGATTCTTTAAATCTAATTTCCTGTGGAGTAATGTGCTATTTCATTCCTAAAAATAAGTTAGGCAGCTATCGGAATATAATAGAAATAAGGAGTAAAACGAAACGGGAATACAAGAGGACTTTGATCAGAGATTTCAGCATTACCTAATTTTTAAAGACTTCCTTATTTTGAAATGGATATGTCTTATGACTGGAGTCAATCTAGAAATTTTGTCTATTTTTTTGGTTCATTTTTGTCCATTTTTTATGTCCATAAAAACCGTCACAAAATTCCTTGACGATGACTTCTAGACATCTTGTCAGACTTTTTTAAACTTGGAAAATTTTTTCAGATTTTCATTGACTTTTTGAACTTAAGAAATTTCAGAAATAATACTGAATTTTAGGCATATTATCAGACCAACAATTTAGACTTTTTGAACATACTTGTAGAAACTTAACTTTTAGACATTTTGACAGACTTTTTTGGACTTCGAACAATTTTCTGGTTTCCATTGATTTTTTGAATTGAGAAAATATCAGCGTTTCGATCAATGCAATTATGGAATTTTCATTAAAATTGCAAATCGATTTTTTCCTCAGAAAACTTGCAAAATCGTCGAAAATTAAAAATAAAACTCTGTCTTGTGAAAATTTGATTCTAATTTTTTCCCCCGTGCTCTTTTCATCTTGCAATTCTTTGTTCGATTTGATTTCTGCAAGGTCGAGTAATTTTCTCTGCGGCAAGACGTGATTAGACCAATTAGAATTTACTTCTGAAGAGCATATTTTCTCTAATCAGATCCTTCTTAAAGCTCAATTTCTTTGCTTCATTTTCCATCCGAATAATACGCCTCATTTAGAGCGGAATAATTTCCCCGAAACGATCCAGCAATCCGAAACTATGAACCTCGTGTCGAGAACGAGAATAAGCCGAAGGAAACGAAGAGAAAAAAAAGGATACAAAAACGAATAAATTTTCAACGTGTCATAAAAAGGCGATCCATTCATCGACTGAATCCAGTCTTCGTCATTTATTTATCAAAACGTTTCCGCTTCTGTCATGCGAACTTAACCAAATAAGCATAAATTGCGAACGCAAATCAGCTCCGCTCCGCAACTCTCGCAGTCTAAGGAAATATTCAAATAAACGATGCTCATAAATTAAAGACGTATAAATTTCAAACGCCTTCTTGGCACAAAGAAATATATCATTTAGGCAATTTTTTTGCCCGAGATGTTTTTCCTCCAGGCTGGAAATTTTTTGCTGGCTCATCCGGGGCAACACTGCTTTTTTTCCTATATCCTCGTACCACCTACCCCCTTCACTTCCAGCAACCAAACTTCCGCAAAAATAACGCTATTTATTACCCATTTTTATTCGTTTCGTTTGGCCCATTGTGTTAATCTGAAATAATGTTCGTCTCTAGCGAAAACAAGTTAATTTCTTCTAACATTTTTCTTGCGTCTTTTTTTTCCTCGTATACCATCCCCGCACGATACACAGAGGCGGAATGGCGAGGGGAGTTAAACACTACGTGAAATGAAATATCAAACAGCCAGCAAAGGAACCATGAAAGAGTAAAAAATTCCTGAGAATTAAAAAGATAGGTCATTTGTCAAAATAAACAGAGAGCAGTTTTTTTTCTGCTGCGTTAAAAACGATCCCACGTTGGCCCGATGAAGGGATAAATCAGACCAGTGCGTTGGTGAAGAGATGAGAGGGTTGCGGCGCGGCGCCGCCGGTCGCCATTATCTTTTTGCAACATATCTGTGTGTATCTTTGCGTCGTATATACGACTCCCCACTATTTTCTGACATTTAATACGTCACGATTGTTGGATTTTTTTATGGCCCATCTTTTTGGATGTGTAATAAAAAAATATGAACTTTCACAAGTTCGATTCAATGTGACTCGTATCAAACCAACGTTAAAATAGTTACACGACCGAACCATCGCTATGTACTATAAGGCCTCCCCCACCCCCTCGCACGCTTTCTGGCCACCCTTATCGTGTTTTGCGCCGCCGTCGCAAAAAAAAATACATCGTTTATGTTCTACGAGAGTAGTATATAGTTTTTTAAAGGGAGAAAAATGATAAAGAAATGGGTCCCATCCCTCGTTTAACAAATCAACTTTGATGGGCAGCGAAAAAAAAATTCCTACAGCAGACACGCGGTTGTTAAACGTAAAATTTTATTGGAGGCAAGTTGGCCGTTTGGGATGCCTGACGCGGTAATAATTTTTGCCGAATAAATCCATTAAATACCGACGCCTTGGCACCCGCTTTAATTAAGTTGTAAAATTTTACAAACAACAATACGCGCCCCCCTTTCTCGACTTTTCCTCCAACTCCGCGAATCGCTATCTATTTACGATACTAATTTAATGAATTATAACGCGCCATCATTAATATATTTAGTGGTAAGAAATCTTATCGCGGCTTCACGCGAGATTAATCGTCTGTTTTTGCGACTTGTTTGCCAAATTGTTCGCAGCGTTTGGGGTTCGCTGCGAGAATTTCTAATGTCCCGAAGTTCACCCAGGCGAAGGTCGTTATATACTTTATCTACTCGCGTCTGTATATCCATTCCTATATCTCAACATGCACACATTTTCACTCTCTCTTTCTCCGTGATTTTACCCGAATGTAATTACTAACACAGATACAAAATGGCGCCCATATGGTGAGTTTTTCGAAACAAGATACCGAAATGTGCATAAATTTTTGCGAGCAACTTTTTCTCGAAGTTTATTTGATAAAAAATGTGGCTGGAATTAAGAACCAGTGATGAGTTTGTGGAGTTGGCTCGAGGGAAGATCTGATGGAATGATAATGGATGAAAAATTATACGTAAAAAAGGTACCAAAATGTAATAATTATTTCACATAACGTAAAATTTATTAAAACGGGTTTAAAATTCGTTGAAATATCGTTATCATTGTTTAAAATTAGAGAAAAATTGTACAGACAGTCGAAGAATCGTATAATTACAAAAATTGTTCAAAATAAAACAAAATTAGATTGAAAATATTGTTTAGCTGATTTAAAATACGAAAAACTCGTTAAATTTTTCAAAATTTTGTGGAACTACGGCCAAAATTATTAAAAACTAAAGGGACATTGTCCAAATTGCCAAAAAGTTAGTAAAATATACTTTTAGAGAAAATTAGTCAAAATATCGAAAAGAAAAACATGAATATACGAGTATTATGAAAGTATAGTTTAAAATAACATCAAATTCGTCCAATTCTCGTAAAAATTGTAAAAAAATTGCCAAATCAGTGAAAATATTGAAAAATATTAATATTTTTTCATACATCTCGACCTGAATTGACAAAATTTTGAACAATTTTTAATATTCTGGCATCTAATTTTAACGTTACTTTGATGCAATTGTTGTGAAAAATCACCACTTTTTCAAAATTTTTCAACAATTTTTCAGGAGATTTCTGTGATTATTTATCGATTTTTTCACATTTTTCAACAACATTTGCAATATTTTAACGCGATTTTTGAAACATTTCAGTGAAATTTTTGGAAATATTTTACAGTTTTTCAACAAACAATACAATTTTTACTATGTCCGAAGTTTTATGTGGATTTTTGTGAAAAGGCTCTAATGTAGTAGAAGGTCGATCGGCCTTTGGTCGAATTTCAAATTTTTTTAGGACTTACGATTTGTTATGGTAAAATATGATTTTAGAGCTTATGCGGAATCCTTGGGCTCACCACCTGGGGGCTGGAAACCCCAAATAATGATTTTAAGTTGAAAAATTCTATCTCCGCGAGTTTTTAACCGATTTTCATCAATCGTAGTACCTATGTAGGTACAGGAACTCGAGGGTAATGTTTTAAAAAAATTTCAATCTTTTTCAACCCCTACAATGACCTTGAAATCGATTTTGAAAACTTCAAGTTACCGCGGGGAAAATTTTTTTTCTTGTTTTCCAGGCCATTTTACACTAATCAGAATTTTTTTGATTTTTGCCAAGGGAGGGTCATACCTAAATCTTCAAAAAACCGTTTTCAACAACTTTTACAATATTTTGCACAATTTCAACATTTCATCAACTTTTATGTCATTTTACTACAATTTCTTTGAATATTTCATCACTTTAATAACTTTTCAACCATTTTGGCGATATTTTATCAATTTTTACGTAATTTTTATGTTATTTTCCTGGAAATTGGAAGCATTATACGATTATTTGAGTAATTTTAAAGCCATTATATGGACTTTAATGTTAATTTACATCATTTTTGTATAATTTTAATCATATTTTCTCCGATTTCAACGATTTTATCGACATTTCTTCTAACTAGTAGGTCGTTACTTACAATAAATTGTGTAAATTTATCACTAAAATTTTAGCCTCATTTCATAAGATTTTACAAAAATTTTACGAAAATTCAACGACATTTGTAATATTTCACACGATTTTAGCATCATCAATTCATTATATCAATTTTAATGAAATTTGTTCGATTTTTCATCAATTTTGACAATATTTCCAGTATTTTATCATTTTTCAAAACAATTTTCACAAATTTATCAAAAAATTTTACTTACACCATTTTCTTGATATTTACAATTGATCGATTGAGTTTCGTGATTTCAAAACTAGTTTAAAATGTTGACCATTTTCAGGATATCTTTTGTTTGTTTTTTTTGGGGGATTTTTTTACAAAATTCATACAACCTTCGGACATTGTGAAAAAAATGTAGCAGTTTTTAGTCATTTTTCACAACTTTAGGGTTATTTTAACAATTTCAACGGTATTTCATCAAATTGTATGTCATTTTAATTCAATTTCTGTAAAAATTCCGTCACTATCTTTCGATCTATATGCTGTGTTGGTTGAAATGAGTTGTACTTCGGTAAAAATCACAATATTCGAGTCTAAGTGGACCATTAAGAAGCTTCCAGTTTAATGTTAACGCTCTCATACAGCTCGTGCAATTTAACAAACTACATCTACGAACGGTTGTACTGCGAAATTCGCGAAAAAACATAAATTTCATCCTTCTAGAAACAAAAAGAACGGGTAAAAAAAACTTTTCAATCTGAAATCTCTTCTAACACCTACGTTTTTCGGACTAACAAAACACGTATCACGCACTCCGCTCGCAATTCGGAAAGCACGATGATAAAAAACGAATTTCCAAGCCGGCCTATAAGATCGTACACAAAACACCGCAGCTGAGACCGCGATGAAAAAACATAAGCTTTGGAAAAGGCCAAAAATGGCGAAGGAAAAAAATCCCAACAAAACGAAACAAACCACCGAGTCGACTATATTACGTGATAAAGTGGTACGTTTTCATCTTCGTTATCCTGGTACATGTGGCCGACGCGAAGCGAAAACAAAGACATCGCTTTTGGATGGTTTACAGGCAAAGGTTCCGCTTTGAAAATCCTCACCAGAGAAGGCGAATGGAGGCAGGGAGGTATATCTATACATACTGTACGTGTACCTACCGTACAGCACCTCGACCGCGTTGACGTTTCGTCGCACGTGGTTTCAATATACAAGCCAGCAAAACGTTTATATTAACTGCATTATTAAATATTTGTCGTGTGAAAAACAACCATCTTTGTGTTTAGGAATCGTCTACTCCGGCGACGATATTAAATTCGCAGCCACCGAAGACACCTTCGCGATGGTATCGTATGTATAAAATCTGGTAAAACAAACAGCAACAACGTCGCACCTCGACCTCGACTTTTCAACCCCGAAAAATGGTGATTTGACGATACGCGAGATGAAAAACTCTCGTCATGAATACCAAAAGTGGTTTCGGGTTTTTAATTACGAAACGCGAAACGAAGCAACGCGACGAGGACGCACACGATATGAAAAAGTAACATATGCAAGAAGAGATGATCCTCGTTGTATTTTTTTTCACACCGCAGAGCGTCAACCATTAATATTCTATTGTACGTATACGAGTCAGATACAGCGGAGATATTACATCGTGGAAATTTTTGCTTCTGCCAGCGAGATTCGTAGATACTTGTACTACGGTGTCACGATTGTTGATTGATTATTCGACCGAATATATACGGACGGAATGTAGACTGGAGAGAAAAAAACCGCATAGTATTTTTTCCGCTTATTTTTCTCTCCTTCTTGGTTTCGGCATCGTCGTCGACGTCGTCGTACATTTCAAGAGAGGAAAAAAAAAGAGGAAGAGATGCGTCTCGCACGCAAATACACATTTTTTTTATTCTGCAAACCGCCGCAAAAGCGGAGAAAAAAATCAACGACGAAATAAAAGCGGCGCGGTTCAGTTCGGTTCGGTTTGATTGAAGCAACTCTGGGGACGCGAGGAAGGATCCTTTTATGTCGTCAACTATACCAACGTTGCGCAGTAGTTTCCGCTCGAGTTGAGAAAATTCTATCAAACGATTCCAGATAACGCCGAGGAAATGGAATATCTGAAATATATCACAGCTAAACGACGCTTCGTTGACAGTTGGACAGACATCATCGAATGTACTACTTCGCCGATGAGAAAATAACCTGATATGAAAAAGAGGGGTCTCTCTTTTCATAACGCCAAAAAAAAAGACCGTCTGTTTTCGAAATGTAACAACGCGTTATCAGCAGCTTCCGCGATACGTCCACGACCGACCAAAACTTCAAGTAACCAGAATGGTATCGTTACACATGTGTACAGGCTATGTGCTGATAAAATATACGTTGGCAGATCAGATCTGTCATTTAGCAGGAAAAATCGCTCGCAGACGAGTCCTTTATGATTGCTTTTTGACTGGAAACTATACAAGACGTATGCGGTTTATCTTACGTTATTTGCCATATCAGCGTAGGTTACGTAAATGATTCGAAAATCGTGATAAACTTTGATATAATGCAATATTACGAGAATGGGGACCTGACAAAATAGAATTCTCAATTACACTTGACACATATACAAATGATTCTTCAAAAATCGCAGAAAAATCCTTAATCTCTCATTCACCAATTCCACCAAGTTTTAATTCGTCGAATGACCCTCAACTTCAAGTTTTCAGAACGTAAATACGAAAGTAAGTATTTGAAATCATTTATGAACGATTCACATATGTGAAATTTCAATTTTTTTTTTTGCTCATTAATAATTTAGCTCGTGAATGATTCACTGAATGAAATGTTTAAAGTATTAGCCATGAGGTACACGAACGATTTGTGATAATTGATAAACGATAGAAATTTTCAGAAATCAAATACAACTCACACAAATGAATTCAAGAACTGTTCATGAACGAATCAAGTGAACGAAAGACAAATCGTTCGTGAACGATCCAAAAGAGAAAATAAGGAATTCGTTTGTGAACGATTGAAATAATCGATTCTTGAACGATTTAAAAAAGCAAATGTCGAATTCGATCACGGACGATTCAAATGAACGAAAGAAAAATCAAATGGTACATTCGTTCGTGAATGATTCGAAGGAGTAAATGACAAAATCATTCGTGCACGATTCAAAGGAGCAAATGACGAAATCATTCATGAACGATTCAAATGAACAAATGAAAGATCGTCCGTGAAAGATTCAAATGAACGAAACACAAATCGTTAAGAACGATTCAAATGAACGAAGATGAATCGTACGTAAAGGATCAAATGACGAATTCGTTCAAACGACCGCTAGTGTCGCTAATCTCAGTTAGTTAAGAATTTTAAAAATTAAGAAAACCATGTCCTCCATATCTGATAAAAGAATGGGTGATGACTGATCAAGTTTATGTGACGTCCGTCCAGCGTCCACCAGATGATAAAATGGGTTCTAAAAAGATCAACTCAAGTTCTGTTAATCATTAATCAGGGTTATATTTCAGTAGTCGAATAATTTACCTTAATGCCAAATTTGCATTGTAAATAGCTTTTTGCTTCTCTTATAAACTTTTGGAAAAAGGACTTACGTGGTCTTCTAATTTAATCGACGAAATGACGAATCGCTCGTGAATGATTCAAATAGACAAATGACAAATCAATCATTCGTGAATGATTCAAATGGAAAAAAGATGAGTAATTCGAGTAGAATTTCAAATGAAAGAATGACAAATCGTTCACAATCAATTCATATGTGTTATTCCTGGCTCATTTAATTGCCCAATGCATAAATTCAACTACTGCTTGCCTAATTTTTGAAATTTTGTCAAAAAGAGAAGACCTCCCATTTCAATACATAGAAATCAATTCATGAAACTAACAATACCACAGCTATGACTAAGGATACTCTATCACTTACCTATGATGTATTCATGGCCCCGACATGATCCAAGCAATGTCAACCTGCAACAAAAACAAAAACACAATCAATTTTCGTCAACTTTTCACGAATCAAATTAAAAACAATGTAATTACGTTAACACGACCGTACAGCTTGCTATTAACAAGCCACCATATACACTGGTAATTGAGGAAACATCAAGAGGGTTCGGCCAGTCCACACATGGTGACACGTACTATCATCAACTACCTCATATAAAACATATATATCATCTTGTGCAAAAGCCTAAAGGGAATACACGGACCCGGGCAACAGATTTCTAATCGTATATGAGTCGACGAGACGAGACGGGTCACCCAAGTAATTCGAGTCAGCCAATTTACTATAGATGAAATTCAATTAATGGAAATAACTCGATTCGGTCGACGCGTATAGTATAAAATAATAAAAATTCTCATTCGATTTTTATCCCATACCATATACTTCGTATACCTAGATAAAGAACGGCGAGAATTTCTAACGAGTTTTTGCCAACACAGGGCACATCTCTGGATACGTGTTAAGGTGTGGGTCGAGTAACCAAACCATGTTGTCTTCGAGGTATTAATCTTTCGACTTTGCTATGTGACGCTTCGAGGTATATTTTTTTACAAGTTGGAAATAAAAACACACCTAAAGTAACTCGCCAAGTTTTTTCCTCTTTTTTTCTCAAACTTTGTAAGTTTCGGGTTGAAAAAATTTTTCAAAGTGATTACCTCCTACGAGCTTTTACGCCGAAAAGTGAAAAACCAATGGTGATGGTAAAGACGACGCCATTTTTGTATTCGCTTCACCCTTGTTTTTACATTTTTGTTGAAAGAAAAAGACAAAGAGGAGAGAAATACATTTACACGTTTTTCAAGGGAAAATTTTCGACGAAAAGGATTCGCCAGTGATCTTTTCGCTTTCCAATATCGTGTTTTACAAGTTTAAACTTTTACCAACGAATTGAATTTTCATTCGTGAAGAAACGTTCGCGAACGACTCGACACGAATTGCAAACAATTCACATATCAAATTCCCTACGAATAATCTACTTAAACGCACGAAGGACGAAATAAAAATAAAAGATTCGAATAACAAAAACCATGCCCCCGAAAAACCAACCTCCCTCCGGAAAAATTCATCAAAATAATACCAGGAATTAGGCGCATTCGCGGACAACCAATCATCTTCCAATTTCCCTAAACCATCTTCAAGCCGAGGAAACGAACACAATCACGATAAGAAATGCTCGATTACATAATAAAATCGTTTCTCGTTCCTCGGTTTTCCATCCTGTTCGATAGCAATCTGCTGTACGACCCGACGAGTCGCCAATTCAATTCGCCTCGTATTCTTTTGATTGCGAATAAATAATGCTAAAAGACTTGAAAAAATACTTCAGTCTGGTTTCTCGAAATCTGGAAAAATATAATTCGTCTCTATCCATATTCAATTTTCTCATCCCTGCGACCTTTCCTTTCGTCTTTCTCGCAACGATACCAAAACCCTCTTTCACGTTGCCCAGAAAAAATATCCCTAATAAAATTAAACCTCGAATGCGGTGATGCTGGTGCTGGTGGAAAAAAAAACATACAAAAACCGAACCGAAGATATAAAAGGCCACCGGTATACGGTCCGGACAATGGGAATAAAACGCGGAATACGCAATTAGGTAAAACACATTTTTATGTTCTCTTATCGATGCGGAGAAGCGAGAGAGAAACGCCGGACATGGGTTGAAAAAAATATCTGAAAACTGCTTTTCAAGAAAAAAATTTCCCTCGTTTAAATATTTGTTTGGAAAGCAAACAAACCTCTTTCGTCTCAATAGGTCACATACATATATGAATTTGAGAACGACGTTCGCGACCGATTCATTTCTCCACATAAATTGTATCTAAAAATGAGCCAAAAACTGAGGCTGAAAAAAAAACACGAACACTAACCATAGTATATATACTTTGAGAATCTGCAGATTAAGGGTAAAGGGAAAAAGCAAGGACGAAAAAAAAAAGAAAAAAAAGAACTGAAACTATAGAGTTCAATAGAGAGAAGGATGAAGAGAGACGTACATTGGAGAATGAAAAACACGAGAAGAATGCGAAAATTGCAGCACAAATCTCCCAACATTAGGTACGATACGTGTGCGGAGGAGAAGGTGAGCTGAGACGAGGTCGACAGGGCCCAATGTACAATACGAGTGGCGAACAGGCGGACGGCATCGGCAGGGTATAGAAAAAAGTAAGAAATCGACTTTTTCGCATAGTTAGCTTTAAATTATAGCCTTAAGTCAACTTTCGGGTGTGCTGGATGCGGCGTGGCAGCTGCTAACTATAAAAGATAAATTGGCTAAGATATTCGCTCTCATTTCGTTTGCGCTTTGCGGCTTCTTACCCATACAGTGGAGCGCGTAACATCCTATACCGAAAACTTTCAAAAGAATGCTGAAATACGTGAAAAGTATTTTAACTTTTAAAAGCTTTAGATGAATGTTTAAGTACACAGATACGAAAAAAAACTTCAATTTTTCATACATAAAAGTATTTTACCGCAAAGAAAAGAAGAAAACGCGCACCCAACAAGAAAAAATACACCATCGGTACCCGGGCTGGGGAGAGGGGAGAGGGGAGAGCGAGAGAAAAAAAAGCAAACGCGAAAACACTCAGAAACGAAAACATTTTGACAAATCTCATTCCATTTTCCGAACAACGGAACAGAGCAGGGAAAAAAGTGCGAAATGCGCTGCAAAGGCGAGGGAAAGAGGGGTAAAAAAGGCCTAACCCGTCGATCCGTACATTCTAATGAAGCAAAAACGTAGTCGTGGACGCCATCAGGATTTTCGTATTCAACTCAGCACCGTGCAAACTTTTTTATCTGTTGGGCTACGTATAGAAAAATTTTCTCACGCCTTGGCCAGCCTTTCCGTTTGCTGATATCTTTCAGGAATGTGTATGTATAACCGTTTCCGTAAAAAATGTGGTAAGTTTGAAAGCGACGAAAGAAAAATGGAAAAGTTCTGTACTTCTTAGAGTCGGAATAAGCAAAAACTCGAGTGAGAATTGAATTTTTAAACGTGATGATGGCTTAAACGATATCTAATATTTTGTTTCGTTTTAACGCGAGAAGAAAATTATACGTTTTTAGGAGAATTTTCATTCTACGAGTATAAACAGGAAACACTATTGCAATCGATTCAATTTTCAAATGACACAAGATCGTTTAATTAGAATTTTAGGATGTTATAATAAGTGCAAGCAATTACATTTCAAGTCACTCGATACACTCTTGTTCATTGTGTAATTCCTTCGAAAAATTTAATATGCAACTTATCCAGCACTAGAAGTTACCAAATGACGAATCTCTTGATTCAAATAATGAATCACGTATCATACTGAAAAAAATAAATCGAATCTTTTGAGAAATTATTTGTATCACGAATCACGATCAATCATTTTCCGAATCATTTTAGCAAAAATTTGAAGAAAATTACGCTGAAGGATTTTAAATTCAGACATGAAATTACAATGTTTAAAAACAAATGAATTTTTACTTGAAATTTTCAAAGATTTAGAAAAAAATTTCGTGAAAAAATCACTCTTTTCCATTAGTTTTTATTTTAATTTAAGCCTAATGTGTTACAACTACGAGAAATTACTTCACTTTGACCTCCCGGTCCCCTCTTCTGTTGAAGCAACCAAAAATATGAAAACGATAGAACACATTTTAAAATTTGTTGGAATTTGAATTTTGAATGAGGGTGATCTGAAAAACTTGAATCATTTAGTGGCAAATTATGCATGAAAGATTCGAATCACGAATGATACGAGTCATGGTCATTCCTGTCCAGTATCACATTTTAGAAACCCTCCAACTCACCATACTCCCCATCATGAATCAGTGAGAAATCACGAATAGGTATATTTGTAGGTACAGTTGAAGTTGCAGCACAAGAAGAATCAGTAAATTTTTATTGATTTTTTAAAAAGAAAATTTCCAGTTTTCCAGTAAATTTCAATAATATTTTCAGTAATTTTTCTCACTGATTTCCTTTCGATTAATTTTTTCCTTGATTTCTCCTTGTGCTGCAACTCTTGCTGTATTTCAATGATTGCCACTGATTTATGAATAAGAGAGTACCTCTTGTGACTGAGAAATTCAATATTTTTCAGAATCCTTTTTCGATTTTTTGATTCGCTACACACATTTTTTGTCGGTGTCCAGGGTTGATTATCGAAAAAAGAGGGACTTACCAGGGGTTACTTGAAATTCTCAGAATCTATTACGAGTGGTTACCAATCGCATGCCACCTAAGACATTCTTCATCAGTATCAATCATCATTTTGAAAATAATCACGACGATAGAGTAGGAACTCAAGATAAACGAATGATGAATTATATAAAAAAGAATGCTAAAAATTTTCATTCTTTTACAACGAGTAAATACGAAATATTATAGCACGAATTCGGCCTTCATACCACCATCTTTCCCTTTTTTCCTCATAGAGCTCGAAATGGTCGTAAAATTACGACAATAATTGAAACATAGCGTTTTGACGATGGCGGGAAAGAAAGAGAGACAGACAGGATTATTTAGTAAATTGTAAATTTTATGCTAATTTTGGTAATTCGGTGTGGCCACGATGTTTGCCGGTGAAAAGTTACCATCACCATCTTGAGCGCGCGCAGTTTAATTTTATCAGATTATGTTTTGTGTACTAATCAGATCCTATTTCGTGTACTCTTGGATATAGGGCGCACCGTGTAGTGGTATTTTTGTCGTCGCGCTCGTCGTCGAATTAACATAATGAATAAACACCACCTAAGTGCTTCTCTTTTCCCAATAAATCCTGCACGTACCCTACAGTTTTACGCCACGCTACCGGCAGAGCTGTTCGCGAATTCAATGAACAGGTAATTCGCAGCCTCTTTTCAAAAGACATAAATTTACCGGCATCATGGCCCGTCGTTGTTGTCGTCGTGTAGGTAATGAATTCTATACTATTTTATACCGAACCGCGAGCTTGTTGGCATAGATTAAAATGTGCGTTTTCGCGAATAAATCGTAAGTATGTTTTTAAATTAAACGTGGATTGAGGATGAAAAAATGGAAAAAACAGGGACATTATATAAAGAGTTGCTTTTCGTTGGAAAATATTTGCAAAATTTTCACAGCCAAAAATTCCCCTGATATTCGTAAAAATTGGGTGCAGATCTAAATAGTGGCATGGGTCGAGATGGAGGACAAGCCATCCCAAAATTTCTTGACCTCTCCATTGATTTTTACCTCTGCTACAGATAAAAATTTTTGTTATCAGCAATTTTTCACTTTTTCATTTTCAAACCTCCTTAACCCTTTCGTACCCAGGAGAGATCTGATGGATTAAATTTTAAATTTTTCATTGCGTCGTGTAGACTGAAGTGAAGTCAATGCACTAATTCGTTTTTGTCAGTGAAAATTAAAATTTCACGCAGAAAACAGGATGGAATCAAAATTACCTATTTATTCATTTTCCTGCGTGAGATTTACTATAAATTTTAAAAAATGCACTCAATTGCTCACTCTTAGAACAGAAAGAAATTTAGTGCAAAATTTCAATTTCTTCCCCTCCAATGTTTTAGCACAGGATATGCTTTACTATGGGTGATTCTACAAAAAACGAGACGAAATTCCTTGAAGATGACTTTTAGGCATTTTGTCAGAATTTTTTGAACTTGGGAAAATTTTAAGAATTTTAATGAATTTTTGAACTTGGAAAATTTCAGCTTTCTGAATTTGAAAGATTTCAAGAAAGATCAAATTAGTCATTTTGTCAGACAGCTTTTTACCTAACGCTGACTTTTAGACATTTTGTTAGACTTTTTGATTTTGGAAAAATTTTCAGATGATTTTTCTTAAAAATTATTCACTAAATAATACACGAAAGAGAAATGAACAAAATTTTACCCACTCTTTCACATACAATATGACATCATTTTTTCAAAAATTGTTGTTGAAAGTTTGAAAAACTTTCAAAAATTTTCATCGCATCATGTAGACTAAAGTCAAGTTAGTGAGCAAGGTCATTTTCACCAGTGAAAATTGAAATCTCACACAGGAAATAGGATCAAATCAAAATTACCTACTTTTATTTTCCTATGTCCAATTTTCTACAAATTGAACAAAAAATACTCTCCATTACCCATTGCTCAAAAAGAAAATGATGTTGTGCGAATCTCCAATTTTTTTATACTTACTTAATTACAATTCTATTGAAAATTCTTCTAAAATATCTTCATTTTGTTATATATTTTATATAGGTAAATACGGAAATTTTTAGTTTTTGGTCATTTGTGAGGTCATAAAGTAAACTCAAAATTTCAACTTTTAAACAAAAATTGTAAATAAGTAGGTATAAAAAAATTGGAGGGGACTCTTATATGGGAAAATAGTAAAATACTACTCTACAAAATTTGAACACAAAAGTCACGACGTTTTTCCATTTTGGATATCAAATTCCTCACACACTTTTGGCAAAATTTTTAGCTCGAAATTTTTTTTCAGCTTTTCTCCAATTTTACAACTAATTTTTTACACGAAACTTGAAATTTGCAGCTCACGTTACATGGGAATATGTCTTTTTCGCAAGGTACTCTTTGGTACACCATTAAACCATGTAGTGCGACGAGTACATTTTCAAGATCTTTCTCTCTTGCACCCATACAAACGCATAGAAATACGTTAAAACAAAGTGAAACTTTACAACACGGTACATACGAGTGGAATAAAGAAGTACACACGTACCGAGGCACGTACACATATATAATTTTTAATAATAAAGTAGCAAGGACGAGGCTAGCATGTATTTACGATGCTTTTAAAATGCTAGACGGCGCGTTAAACAGGATCTGAGAAGACGTCGAGAGCCTGGTCTCTGTTGAGTACTTGAGAATAATCTCAGATTGTAGCGCATATTCTTCTTGAGCAACGTTATGTGTGTAGATGTACATTGTACCTACAGTGTACGAGTACATTGCGCAAAAAGAGACACTTTCGGAGAGCAAAAGAGCCAGAGGGATTGAGAAAAGGCTGGCCTTTTAATTTCTACACAATGTCGTGTAATTATTAAAGTTGATACACGCGGGAATACGTTTCATTTCTTATCACTTCTACTCCAACTCATTAATAATAATGAACAATTCAGCTTTAGCTGAATAAAGCTCGCTTAATGAATCATCTAATATTGTTATAAAAATATAACACGTCGCGGGCGAATCTTTTATAACGCTCGAATAAAAATTAACCCTTTGAAATGGTCGCTGGTGCGAAAAAAGTTGGCGATATCTCGAGAGGTATTGTGTTGTGTAGAGAAACCAAACCGCAGCAGGGAGATGGGTAGACCACGCGAATAACTCAGGATCACTGCGGCTACGAATCTCTCAAGACTGCTCTGAAATGATTTCTTTTGACGCGTTTTTCTCGACGTTGTACCAGGATATTTGGACTAATACGGTACGTCGTCCAGTCGTACAAAAGTACATATTTAACAACGTTACGCCGCGAAATCCTGCATGAAATATTAAACGGGCACGCAAAAACGACGAATTGTCTTAGCTATTAGAGAAATGGAAGTGCAGCGAGTAAAAATGAGCGACGAGAAAAAACACAAGGCAGGAAAAAATTTCCCAAAGATTTATTATTTGTCGCATGATGTGGTTTACCAAGCACGTAGCATTCCATTGTTTCACGCGAATAAGCTCGAAATGCGCGATAGAAATCGGTAGTCACATTTTTTTTCATCGTTTGTCTTTATTCAAATTGTATGCACGAAGTGGAGACGTAGGTAGAAGCGTTTTCCAAGACGTCCGTTGTGACTGACGTTAATTTCATTACAAAACGAGTAGGTATTTGAGAAAAATCTATTATAAAAATTTTCCATCTCAGACTCCTCCATTCCCGCGAACGCTAGCTACGGTTTATTTTTCATATTTTTCACGTTTTCCGAACCAAGAAAAAAAACAGAAAGAGAAAAAATTGGACGCGAGTTGCTGCGCGGTTTCACCTCTTCGCCGGTTTTAAATTGTTTTAAAAAATGCGAATAGAATTATAAATTATCTTTAAAAATGGTACGTCGCATTTTAATGTCGTTATTATGCTTTGGCTTTTTTTTGTTTTTTTTTTGTTCCAGTACTACACCAAACGATGGGCTACCCTCTTTGATTTATTTTTTATAATCAAGAAATAGGTACACGTTTACCAAAGAAATCTCGTATTAGACGAATTTCCCAAACAAGCGAATCAATTTGTACGAGTTTTTGGGAAAATTTCGTCGTTATCGAAGATGGAAACTTTTTCGGTGTTTTAGACTTTGTTTGGCAGGAAGAAAATTTATAAAATGCGACAACTACGCAATGGAGACGATAATATAAAACCCATTTAGAAAATAAACTGCATTACGAAGACATACAGAATGATTAAGTAGCAACTGGTTGCCGTTTCTAGATGCATTAGGCAATACATGCCACAATACTGGGAATTAAATTGCATAATAGTCAATCAGCACAACTCTCTTATTCTGAATTAGTGAAAAATCATTTTTTTACAACAGCTAAAATAGATACAAAAACGGATAAATCACTGATACTTATTCACTGAAAAAAACAATAAAATTCACTGATTTTTTTCACTGAATTTCACTTATTTTCAGAAATGGTTACTGTATTTAGTAGATTTTACTTATTTTTGGCGTGTATCATTTATTTTTAGTAAATTTCTATTACCTACTTTTCAGTGATTTTCCTCGTAGGCTTCTCTCTGTGCAGCTACAATAACTGTATATTAAGGTGGATACTAACCCCCCCCCCCGACCCTTCTAGTGATTTCTATTTCCATACTACCCACAAAAGTATAAACCATAGGATATGCTTTTGCTCTTTCAACTATGTAAAACTGAAGTGCACATTCCAGTGTGACATGATGTCTAACTTTATCTAATTGTAAGTTCAAAGATTCGGACACAATATTATCATGTCTCGTGAAATGTCTAAAATTCAAATTTTGAAACAATCCAAGTTTTTCCAAGTTCAAAGGCAAGTACCCATGCAACCAATTTATAAAAATTTTCAAAATCGAAAAGTCAGAATTTCTGAAATTTTTCAAGTCCAAAAAGTCAATGGAAATATAAACAATTTTCCAAGTCCAAGAAGTCTGTTTGACAAAATGTCGGAAAGTTGCCCTGATTTCTAAAATTTTCTATGTTCAAAAAGTCTGAATTGTTTGTCTGATAAAATGGAAATTTGAACATTTTTCCAAGTCCAAAAAAGTCTGACAAAATGTCTTGAAGTCAGCGTGATGGAATTTCGTGTCTTTTTTACAGGTTTCGTCATTTGCAAAAGCATATGCTACGCTAAAAAAATACCTCAGATTTTGACCAAATCCAAGAGGGTGGTTCATTTTGGGTTGGAGATTCACCATTGAAAATTTTAGACCCTTAGCTCAAAGAGAGACAGAGCTAAGGATGCTCAAAGTGGGAACACTTTTGAAAAAAAAACACGGTTTTAACCACTTTTGGGTAGTCACCAACGGTGCCTCGATCACCCCATTGAAAAAATACAATTTGAGTTCCTACATCTATTTTTGAATTACAATAAAATAAGTTTTAAAAAATGGAAAATTTTTCATTACAGTATTGCACGCTTTTGATTTTTGTACAAAATTAATTTTCACAATGAAAAATTGGAAAATTTTAATTTTTTACAAAAATTGAAAGTTGGCAAAACTGGAATAAATTTTTCTAATTTTTTCATCGAAATAATTTTTTTGCACCAACAGATGCCTCTTAGGTTTATTTTTGGTACCAAGCAGAAAATACTCTATTTTTTGTAACTTGAAAATCTTGATTTTTCAGCAATCTGCAACTTTTTAACGTCCTGGTAGAGGGCAATAAGTGGTATCCAGTATCGAGGTCAATTGCTAAAGAAGGTGTAGAAACTAAAATTGTACTTTTTCAAAAGGGTGAACCAGGTATCAGGCAGGTGGCATTACCCAAAAGTGGCAAAACCCCATGTTTTTGTTCAAAAAAGACCTCGCTTTGAGTACTCTTAGCTTCGTTTTTCTTTGAACTAGGAGCCTTAAATTTTCTATGGTGGATCTCCAAGTCAAAATGAACCAGCCCCTTGGATTTGGTCAAAATCTGAGGAATGTTTTTCTTTTGATCTATCCTTTTGTTATATCAGTGATTTTCACTGATTTACCCAAATACCCTCAAATTTTCCTGAATACTTCTTTTTAATTCATCCATCGACATTCATTATTTACTTAGGAAATTCGGCTACATCGAGCACCTCGCTGTACTTTTCAGTTTTCTAGTGAGTTGAATAATTTGTAGCGTAAAAAGCGTGTGCAACTTGGCGAAATTTCCATTACACATTACTCGGTTAGATACCGAGAATATAGTTCGGTTATGAAGTGACGCGGGGCGAAGAAGGGCAACAAGCTGGCGCCAGCTATTAAATTACGAAGAATAAGAAAAAGTTTCACAGCGAAATAATATTCTCGTAATTTTAATATTTTGATAAATCCGTTATTTAAACGTTAAATCTCAACGTAACGTAGTTTTTCTCGCATCTTCTCTCCTCTCTGACTCATCTTCGGTCTTCGTTTTCCCATCTGAATTGTAATAAGCGAACTTTTTATATTTAGTTCAACGAGTTGTAATGCTAAGTACAAATACGTTGAGAATTTTTTCGAAAATGCCACAAATATATGAGTTTTAAATAAACTTTTGATAATCTGAGTAAAATGAACTGATTTGGTAACGATACAGAAGCCAGAAGGATTTTATTCTGGAGTAGAATCTCTAGAGACTTGGAAATGGTTTGAAAATTCTTCATTATGTCCACATTAGACTCAAAATTTCAAATTATGTGATTTAATTAAAACATCTCTAGATTGTTGTAATGAGCTCAAACTTCATCTCATTGGATTGGATGGTTCTCTCTGAAAATAAATCAATCACACTGCACTCTAGCGTTCTAAATCATCACACCAAACAATCAATCCGAAAAACTTCAAAACAAACCTCAAAGCTGACAAATCGAAACACCCAAGAACGCTGCAAAGACTTCGAAACACAAGCAACAACTTTCCAAACTCAGCAGGACATTTCCACCACCCGGATTCCATCGGTTTCCATCGCAGACTTCGCCTTGCCCAACCAAAGTACGTATAAAAACCCTCTGCCAATTTCGCAAACGTAGCCTAGCAGAGTCGAAATAAAAAAGAAAAAGAAAATCGGGTATAAAAAAGCGAACAGGAAAGAAAGAAAAAAGAAAAGGAAGAAGCGGAGAAAACAATTCGGAGCCCGGTTTAATTGCCACTTTAAATATGGCGCTGGCTCCCGAGTGGAAAATACGCTAGTTGAAATTTATCGGGGGATCAGTGCCAGATGTTCTCGGCTAATGTAAATAATGAAGTAGGGAAAGCTGACGTAAATGGCGGCAAAACTAAGAAACACCGAATATAAGGTAGCATTTTACATACGACTATCGGGGTTAACCGTCTAAAGCGAGATTATCGAAGGTTCGATAGACTTACTACGGTGCATGTGCTCGACAGTCATAAACACCGCAGTAAGGTACCTTTGGTCTAATCTTGGTGACATTTCAATAATCAACCGAGCCATCTAAGGATATTACGTCCATTGGCACAGTTTCGTATGTACCTGGTTGCGGTGCTATTTTAATTAGGAAAAGAATCGCAATTTTTTCGTTCGAAGATGCCAGGAGGAGATGACTTAAGTATATGAGACGTACCAGCAAGTAAAAAAGAATTCCATCTCGGAGTATCAATTTACCAAATCCTCATGACGTCATCTTAGCGATTATTAATCGCGCAACCGTATCGTTTCTTACGATAAGAAAATCTTCTTTGAAATATCTTTTGTAAAATGGCAAATCCGCTTAGCGTTCCCCTTTTTCTCTTGCAAAGCTTATTCTTTCTCTCTCTTTTTAGCTCGGGCTGCTGCCGTCGTGTAATTTCAACTACAACCATTACCCTCGTGTCTCCGCTTTGTAAGTTGTTTATATTGCAGTAAATCCTAGACAGTGTAATCCTTTTCCAGTTCACCAGACTAGACGCAAATTAATCCTCGTGAATTCCTAATAGCTGGGCCAAGTTCGAAAATGTAAAACCTCCTCCAGCTTTCTTCTCGATTACACGCATCCGAGCGAAATTCCATCTTGTATTTATTGTCGCACATACAATACGAATGTACGAATGCTACAAATCAAATTCTTTATCGATGGTGAAAGAAGCGTTATATCGCGTAAATGAGAATCTGCGAGTGAGTAAAGAACTATATCATCGAAGCAAGGGGTGTACAAATACACAAAACAATGAAATATTTTCCAATATACTTTTTTTTTACTTAATTCTGGACATATTCCAATAATTTTGCAAATTGGCAGCTAATCAATTTAGTATACCTTTTTGAAAAAGAATACAATCGAAGTTTTATTTTTCTTGTGAAAAAAAAATCCGAATTAATGAAGTACACACGCCGATACCCTGTAGATTGGCGGAGCACCAAATTTTCTCGTTGTATCGATGAAAGAGAGGACACAGGCAGGCGAAAAAACGCTATTTTCAATTTTTAAAACTTTTAAACAAATAGCGATTTAATAAAGTACGCCTTTTACGATGAAAAAAAAGAAGTACGAACGAGGGGTGAAACTCAACAATGAAAAATACTATAAAAAGGAAAAGAACTTAATTAAAATTTTTCACTCTTTGAAGTACGCCAGAATTTCGACTAACTTGTTAAAAAAGTTATTTAATTACAAAAAGAAATTAATATTTTGAGAAAATTTTATCGGTTTCTCGTCTTCGCGAGACTTTTACACAAAGAAGTATCGATGTGATCAACTTTGTTAATAAGTACATGGGTTAATTTAACGCCCATCTATACGGTACAGGGTGTTTCAACGGGTAAGTATTTCTAATGCTTCTTTGATATTGCGGACGAATACTTTGAGGTATTGAAAATTGGTCGGTGTAATTTTACAAGAAAGAGGAAGCGATAGATATGCAATTTAGAAATTAATAAAATACTTTTTCTACAAAAAAAAAAAAAAAAATTTAAGGAAAGGAAGGTTGTGAAGAAAGAAGCTTAGGTACATTTAAAAAATTATGGTATTTTTCATCTTGTTTCTAGTAGAAAAAGTTATGTACTTCAGCATAATAACAATATAAGAAAATATACCTAGAGAAATGATTAAAAAGCGGAAAAAAGTCAACTATCATGTAAATTGTTAAAATGCAAGATTTAAAAACTTTTCAAAGCATTAGGTATAAAAATTATTTAAAGTACAAAATAATGCACAATTTTTATGAAAAAGTTAAATAACGTGAAATATCATGAAAATTGAATTGAATTTGGCAAAAAAATTTGAAAACGTGATAAATAACCGCAGTCTGAAATGTTGGAAAAAGCTCTTATAAAATGAAACTAGACTATTTTACAAAAATTTTGAAACGTAGAAAGCTAGATTTGGACCATTGGATGCTGAACTATGCAACAAAACAAAAAGATGGCCAAAAATCCTATCTTCTATTCTAATTATTTTTCATGTCAAGTATTCCAAATAATTCGCCAATCCCAATATTTCATTGACCTACCAACACCACGTATACATTTTCTAAATAAAAAAATATCAACTTATGTGACTTCATACGTCTTTACCTGACCAAAGTACTTTTTAAATTACCTTGCATTTTTTCACTAAGCAAAACTTTTCCAATATACGAGACGATTCTTCAAAAAAAAAAAAAAAGAGTAGAAACTCACACTGAAAACAAATCCTAAATCTACAACTTTCCCCAGTCCGCTTTCCGCACCTTTTCGTAGTCGTCATAAATAAACCACTGACTGTACACGGTCGACTTGAAAAGTCCATCCTTTTTGGTCATGCGAACGTTGCAAGCACTGGAAAATCGAGTTAATTAGCGATTTCCTGCAATCAATTCAACATTAGCGCGTTGCTAGAAAGCACCGAGTCGAGTATTTCAATGTGATAAGCATTATTCGGTGCTTTACTCGGCGCGCACAAACAATGGCAAGTGGTAAAATAGGTTTACAACACTTTGTTTAGTTTTGGTTAGTAACAGTACCCGTGGGATGCGCCGTGTTATTATTGTAGTATTGACCTATTCGTTTTACAACCAGTAATAAGAATGACCCCTTGGTTAAGAAAGTCGTAGGATGCGAGCATCCGTATATAAACTAATGCGTACAAATAATCACAGACTGTGGGGGAAATACTTACATGTACTGTCTTTTTTTCCTAGTGGTTAGTTGAATCATGTCAATCAAATTTAATTGCATAGTATTTTTAATTTTTTTTGTAAACGATTATAATTTTTAGGTTTCTGTTGGAATTAATATCAGGTTACCAGTTAATTCATGTTGGAATTACAAGGTTCGATAATGATGAGTGAATAGTTTTTTTGAATTGGAAATCCACTCAGTAAGGACGACATTTTTATATCAATCAATAATATTAACAAGACAGTGAAAACTTGCAGAAAAACTAAGGAGGTCATTTGAAAGGATTGAGAAATTTAAATAAATTGTTTCAAGAATTGTGCTCTTGAAATTTTTTCCCTATTGCATGAAAACAAATCAAACTAGAAACTAGTCAACAACCAGTGCTCATCCCATAAATACTGGCCAAATGAATAATAACCTATGTTAGTTTTGGTTCAGTAAAAACTGGTCAATCTAGTTATAATCAAAATGCTTTAGGACCACCAGGGAAGCCACTAGTCAAGGTCAACCAGTTTCAAACTCCTGAAAACTGGTCAAACCAATTTGAACCACCTACATGCTGGGACAAGTGGTAAGATGAACAGGTTTTTTCACAAGCAGCAATGGATCAACGACCCGTTGTTAAGTAAAATGAATCAATTTGTTCAAATGGATCATTCAATGATAACACTAAGCAGTTATACAAACCTAGATCAAATTTCAATTCTTTTTTCACCTTTCAACATCTCATTCAACATCAGCGATTTTCAAATTGTGAGATCATCCATCACATCCATTCTAAAAGACCTGAAATTTGTACGAGAAAAGCTTGCTGCATCATTTACCAAAACATAGGAAAATACAAAGACGACGTTATAGGTTATCAAAAATACTATTGTACTACAGTGATGGATACATAGATTGAACCGCTTAGTTGGCTGTTTTGAAAAAGCACCGCGTTTAAATATTGTGATTCGCAGGTGGTACGTGGAGAAAAAAAGGCGCACCATAGCGTTGTGATAAGGCCGAGTACCGAGAACTCGTTTAAATAACGATCACACCTTTTACCCTGTTAGTTCGCATTTAGCGATTAAATGACCCGGAAGCGAATAACCTGAGAGGAAAAAAGTAATTTTACTCCATTTATACGCTTTTCTTGAGCATTTTGAGCACGATAAAGATAGCGCCGCGTTGAAGGAGGCCAGGATGTTGGCGAAATATGATATCGTTGAGCATTCGGTTTTAAAAGTTTCAAAATTTCCACAAGCCAACGAAATGCCCCACAATTCGGCAACAGACAATGACGAGGGTAAAAAAAGGGGCAAAGACTATGCACAGAAAAGTCTTAATTTTAAATTGTTAAAATAATCGATAATTTAAACATTAGCCAGGTTAAGTAGGATGCTTGAGCGCAGCATTTCTTCATAATACTCGTATAAGAACGCTTAAATACGTTTTCTTAGATTGTTTTTTTTTCCTTCTTCGATACTTATACCAATCCAGTAATACGAAGAGGTTAAGACGATACAGAAAATGACTCGATATGGAAGGTCCGAAGCGGGGTTGGTTGGAACGAAGAAAATCCCGACTTTATCTGCAATACGAGAATACCCTCTTATTCGTTTAATATAACTATTGAATTTCCGTATCGAGTAAACGTTTCCTTTTCATTTGGTCTAATTTCCCTTCGGGAATTCTCCAGTCGAGAGTGCGGCGCTTCGATGGAAATTGTGCGGGCAGAACTTTCGCCATTTCACTTCCCACCGCGCCGCTTCCCCAGCCACACTGCTGCATATTTTTGTAATTGCTCGTTGTCGTATGTGTACTACACTGCGTTGCGCTCAACATTCGCTTCGTAAAGCGATACGGGTAATCGCCATAATAACCGAGTTTATTGAGAAGAAAAAAAAATTACCCAACTTTATAACTCCGGCTAGTGGCAAAGTTGCGAGCTTTTTATTAGTTTTGTAAACGCGTAACAGATTAATTTGCTGTGTGCATCGACGATTCGATATGTGCTCTTCGTGTTCTACACGTAAACAGTTTTCTAGTCCGGCATCAAATACCCGGCACAGCTACGCGTCCTTTTTCCGCATTTTAATACACAAAACCGACATCTCTGCGAGCTTTTTCTCAATTTATCGCGTCTAGTTGATACGTGCTGTACAGAATCCGCGAACCATATGCGAAATATAAATTCTGTAGCTGCGGCGGTGATGGTGGCACAAGTCGAGCGCGAGAGTTAATCATTTATTTACGCGCATTTCTCGCTCCGCCGAGCGTTTCGATGAATCGGGCCAAATTTGCCCCATCTAGATGTTTCGATAAATTTCATTTCCCTTTTCTTCGCTCCCATCGTAACACCATGGCGCGACGCGGCGTCTCTCTAAATAAGATTTACAACGACTGTAGGTGAGATGCTGCTGAGGTGGTGGAGGTGGCGCACAGTCTCGCAGTCAGCTTTAGCCGAATGATATTTCCAGCGAGTCTTTTAACCATTTTGTTGTTTCGCTAAGAGGTTAAACAAGCTTTGAAACACGTTCCACAACACACGCACAGAACCACACTCCGCCAAACATCTAGCGTTCAATGGTATTACCGTGGAATGAAAATGAAATTTCCATTACAAATTTATTGTTTGCGCTGTACTGCAGTAAACGTAAACTAAAAGCAGGTACTTAATATGTTCCTGGTACACCGGATGGCTGCGGCGAATGCCCGTGTCTTTATAAATGGGTGTTTTTTAAAACTGTTTTTTTTTTATATCGCAAAAGCTTCTCTAATCCTTTTTTGTTTCACGTCAAACTACGAGGGAGAAATGCGAATCAAATCCAATATGGGATGAATGCGATCTAGCAAGTCAGCCATGAAATTGGTATACTGTAATCTGCTCGTATTGGCGTGGTAGTGATTTTGGCAGAATTGACAACAGCTAATCAATCGAGAAACAGGAATGGAGTGTTGCGAGGGCGTGCAGTATTCGTTTTACAAGATTTTGGTATAATCTTAGTAGACTTAAACCACTCGAGTTTTGGTAACTTCGACACCCTTGGTACAATATTGATTATAAAAGATGAAGAATCATGCAGTTTGTCGACTAAGCTTGAATTTTATCAGTCGACTTCCGATTCAAGTTGCATTTTCACCGAACTAATGCATTGTTTTATATAGCTTTCCTAAATTTGTCATCCATCAACAGATCTCACGATATGCGAATACATGCAATTGCGAATCATCCAGCCTTCAATACAATTTGCAGTCAATCCGTTCCAAGTCTGCAATTCAATCCACAATGCATATTCAACCATCATGTCTGCAATTTATCTATCGTGTCCTGCGATCTTTCAGTTCTGTCTGCAATTCTGTCCACAATTCTTCAATCGAAAATCAATTTTGCATCAGAATCACAAATTTAAGTCCCTTCATTACTCTCAATCTGTCAATTCAACCCAAAGCGTTTGGATCTGGCTTATATTCTGTAAATAGAGCCTTAAATCCACAAAGTCTGCGTTTTGAACTCTTCATGGGTATCATGACTGCAATCAGACGTCTCCTGGTGACTGGTGGACACTTTTATCAGAATTTTCGGATCAATGACATCACAACTAACATCGGTCGTGACATCCCTCGAAGATTACCAAGATAAAAATTTGGATATCATCGAGTACAATTCAGAACAAATCATTTTTAGGGGGAGGGGGGTTAATTATGTATGCTGGTCAATTTTCACCAACACTTTCTCTTCGCAGTGCTCTGTATTATCTAAATCTCGAGTATGTACCACCACTCACCGAACACCCTACAAAACTTACAATAGTTTCACATAAAGAATTCTTCAAAACTTGACCAAACAAAAAAATCAATGTTTCCATAAAATTCTGCTTCACAACGAACCAGGAAAATAACTCGAATACTTGTTCTACATAGCTCTAATAAAATGATCGAGTTCTACGTAAATTCGTGCCATCAAATTAGGTGATAACTAATTCACGCAAATTACCAGTCTAGCTGGAGGTCACACACGCGACAAATTAATCACACGGTTGCCCATCTAACACTACAGGCTCGTCCAAACCCAAAAAAAACAACCAGTCAATTAGCGAAATTCGTACAGAACAATTTTTTCAACCAATTGATGTACAAGCTGACGAATTCACTGTGAGAGCGAGCCAGGCAACACGATGTCATGCCAGCGAGAGGGAGAATTCGATTAAATACGTGTAAACGGTGGTGTTGGTAGAGATGCAGGCGCAGCAGGGCAATATTCGCTTTGGTACATAGGAATACACTTGAAGAATTCAAAATGAGCCGTTTAAACGTACACGACGGTATAGCAATTAGTTTAATCAAATCATAGTGCACCGGTAGCGCGTTAAATATGACAACGTTCGCGTCGAATTAAATTATTCGTAGACGATCTGCCGTCGCATTTGTATGAACAGGCTGGAGTCAGACTCGGCTCAGCTCGACACAGCAAAATTCCAAATACCTAGATACACATGCACTAAATTTACATTCCAAGTATAAAGTCGACACCGGTAGGTAAATTTATTCCTCGTGATTAAGACTATAGTCGAATAAAATTTCAATTTTACAAACGATCAGAGAACACCGGTGCAGATCAAATGGCTAACTTTTAAATGTATATGCATACGTACGAATGTATTTTATCGATAGAAGAACATGAGAAAGAGAAAGGTGTAATTCTATACAAAAGTTTATTTGCTATACCTCGAAGCAGCGAACTTTTCACACGAAAGATTTTTCAAAACGTTGATAAAGAGAATTTTCAAAGTAAATATGTTGTATGTTGTTTAGAGCGCGTGACAATTTGGACAAACTGGGCTAACTTTTTTTTTACCCGTCTCTTGAAAAGTTAACAACGTCGAGCAACCTTAAAGGCATTATAGTATTTGTATGTTTTACCATAAAAAGCACCAGCTGTCGGGCATACAAGTTCTTTTTGGCGGTTGACAACGTTTCGCCCCTTCTTTAAATTCGATTAAGGAGGGAAAAAAACGACGTACTATTTAGTCAGCATATATTCCCTGTGTTCCCCTCCGCCCTAAATACTGCCTTGTCGCAGCGCAGTTGAAGTTACAAAAAATTTTCCAGCCTCTCCCGAGAAGCAATCGAGTGAAAAAAATGTATCCGTCAGTTGCTATTTTGTTTTCAGATTTTTCTCGACTAAAATAAAAATACGGTTTATGGTTACGACGAGGAGTTTAATATTTAAATGCGATTTATGGTTTAGGTCTGTTTTCCCCTCCTCTCTCAATCTTTCTCCATTCTCGTCTTCATTTTATTTCGCATTCGTAGACTTTATACAGGAAGAATATTTAAAACCGTCCGCCAGAACTGTCCGATTAAACTTGGTAATTGTTTATTTTATCAAAGATGTAAGCAGAGCATTATAAAAATAATTGAGTGATTTCGGTGTTATAGCGAAATTGTTCTTATATTTCGCCTTGTAATTTAAATTTAATTTAAGAAATACGCGAGAAAAAGAACCCGCTTAAAGGAATGAAATTAAGGGAAATTGCTCCTTAAGTAGATTAAAATGAAGGAATCTTCAAAATGTTAATATATTTCCTTTCGCGTTTCATGTTCCCATTTTAGCGTAGTCAGCTATTCCTACGCTTTGTGTCGATTATCGTTCGCAGAATATTGCAAAATGTTTTTATATAATTAGTGAAGAGAGAAAAAAAAGAATCAAATTAGCAAACTGAAGCTCCTTTTCATAACTTCTACATTGAAATAAATACGAAAACGGTTGTGCGAATTTTTTTCCTCGAGAAGTTATCATTTTTTAAACCAATTTCATGGAATGAATTTAAAAATTCCAACAATTGCTTAGGGTGGTTCCGATTTGTAAATTTCCGAGACAGTGTGCAACATAAATCCATTTTTATAGACCTCCACGTTCCTTCCTCTTCACCAATGTGTATTAAATTTATTCCAAGGAACGAAATCCGCGTTATACTCGAATAAACTGCACCATCCATCAATCCAGCTCGTGATTTAGTCTCCAGTTCGTCAATTCGGATCATAATCCAGCTTTCAATCCGTCGTTTCGCTAGTTACGACGTTATTTCGAAGCAAAATGGCCTACATTATGCCATGGTTTCTAAAACATATATCCAACTTTGTCGCACCTCCTACGTATTATTTTCCTGACAGATTCGATTACTTGCATAAAAATTCATAATATATTACGCCAAACTCAAAGACAACAACCGTCTACATAAAACTTGCAAACTTTACGCTCATATCTCGTCGCGATTGTAAATTTTCGCAACTTGAAGCGTTCGCATAAAACAACATCCACGTACGCTCACCTTTGGGACACACTGGCTCCAACTTACGACACTGGCGTTGTATCGCATCGTTGAAATTACCGAAGCTAGTTAAACGTTACCGAAGTTCATTATCTCTCTTGCATACACTCGAGTTACGAGCGAATCGTGAAATTAAGTCTTCTTTTTTGACAAATATTCTATTTCTTGTTTACAACTTATCATCAGACCTTAAACCTCGATCTTCTACTAGGTTTTGATACTGAAAATGTAAATATAATTAATGTGAAAATACAGTGTGTGTGTAAATCGAAAAAAAAACGCGAATTTAAAAAAAATGGTGTCATGAAAATCTTAAAAAGTGTGGTAGAAATTTGAAAATGTTTCAAAAATTACCCGAAATGCTGTCGATCTTTGTCAAAACGGATAAATTTGACAACTTTTACAATATCTCAATCACTTTTCATTAGGTACCTTTCCAAGTTTTTCCAATTTTTTTTTAAACATAGGATATTCATGCTTTTGCGATAACTTTCATAATCATTTAAAATCTGTTTATATCGGTCAAAAAATCATAAAAATTGGTGAAAATATCGTAGAAATGGTCACAAAAATATAAAAACTGTCGATAATCTCGTAAAAATTGTTAGAATCTTCTCAATATTTTCTAAAATTTTCATGATTTAGGACCATTTCTGCTTTATTTTTTTATTAATTTTCAAGAAATTGTGTGAATATTGCTTCGTTTTTTATGGAATTTCAATCACTCTCACAACATTTTTAAAATTTTAAGAATATTTTTACAATTACTACAAGATTTTTGATCCTTTTTGGATTCTTTTAACAGTTTTTACAGTAAGTATATTGAAAGATTTTTATGAAAATCCCAACGTTTTCAACGACATTTTCGACGATTTTCGTGATTTTTTGGCCATTTTCATCGTGTTTTCAATGATTCTCGGGCAAATCTCATCAATTTTCACAAGTTTTGTCAGCAATTCATAATTTTTTGTGCACTTCTACATTTCTGTATCACTTTAAAAATTCGGTAAGGAGGTGAAAAAAATTCCAAAAATTTGGCTTTTTAGCACACTTCAGTCTTCACTCTTCATGGAGCCAGAAACGTTCGGATTTCACATTTACATCTATAGTAAGCAAGAGTAACATTGAAAAAATATAAATTTTTTTCAAAAATTGACTTTGAATTTCTTCTTGATTTTTCATTCATTTTTTTCAACTTGAAATCATCAAAAAAGTAACTTTAAGTAACTTTTGGAAAAAATAGTAAATAACAAAAAGTAACAAATAACGAAAAAAAGAACCAGTTTTGAATTACGGTGCCTGCAAGATATTTCAATAACTTTTAAAATGTCTTCAACAATTTTCACGTTTCAGTAAATTTTTTTGATTTAAGTATTTGTAATTTTTATGAAATTTTCAACAACATTTACAGCAAGATGTCTCGTAAAATTTGCAAATCAAAATGCAGGATTTTTTTCAAGACTTTCGGCAGGGTGTTTCTCAAGATTACTCCCCCTCCTCCTTAAATGAACATGATTTTGATTTTTGAAAAAGTGCTCAAATTTGAGAAAATCAGTAGGTAGGTACGCAAAGGGAACGAAATCAAGAAACCGATTTTTTGAATGAATCAGTAAAACAAGATAATAATGCAGTTCAATTTTTTTCTTTCTTAGTAATGAATGATTTTTTTCAATTTGAAATGAAAAATGCAGGACTTTTGAGGCAAATGGAGCATTTGTCAGCAATTTCAACACTTTTAGCACCACCTAGACACCTAAGGAAGAGGGGGTCATATCATCCCCTTAAAACTCATTTTCTCAACAACTAATCGCACCATTGAAAAAAAAAACATGTAAATAAATCTACAAATGTTTTTCTAATCTCAACCCTTGAGATACGTACCACTGTATTATTTCGTCTACCCGAAATTCGCGAATAAAAATGAACATAAACCGTAGTAACGCAACGAGGAAAACGTACAACCTACATACCAAAAATAATGAACGTGTTACGGGCTATAACCGCAGTAAAAAATAAACTAAAATTACGCAGCAATGTAAAATATTGTAAAAGGTAAACGTTGTCGTTGTCGTACAAAGAATGGAACAGAGGAACACTGTAAAAAAACATAAAGAAAAGAAGGGAAAACTATATTCGATTTTGCTTTAATAGCTCAAGGATGATTTACCTTGCGACGATATTAAAAATTTCGTCGCCGCATCGACGTACCTATCCCGCCGCGTATTCCAATCATCGTGTTTCTTTGTTTGACTGCGGAAAAATAACAGCAAAAGCGTAAAAAAGGATGGAACGAGAACGGAGCACATCTCAAAAACAGGACATTCTTTATCGGAATCTCATTTAACGTAATCATTTTCTAGTATACGTCGAATTCATCGGGCAGAGATGTCGAGGACAAAAGACTCGCAGAAAGGGTAAAGAATAAAACACCCAGGGTTGCAGAAATCACCGAGCGTGTAGATTTAACCCGCTAGCGAAGCTGTCCGAGGAAAGAGAGGTACAAATACATAAACCGAGTATAAGGCGAAAATGAAAAAAAAAATGAAAGAATGAAATTTTTTCAATAATCAACGGTGTGCAAAAGCGAATTTCATACGTGTTCGGATATTACAACGGTCGCCGACGAGCTTGTTTATTTATTTTTCACTTTCACCTCAACAGTCTCTCTGCGCTTTCTTCATCTATCGAAATTTTTGTCGTCGACCTTTAACAAAATTTTGATCCGGTGATTGGATTCGGTTAGTACGTTGAAGTGAGACAGAGTAGCTTTCATAAAAAGGTCCGATTCACCTGAGAATAGCTTGTAATCTTATCGACTTGAGAAAAAAAATCCTCTCGCGTGTTGTAAAGAGGTACCTAAGTACCCATGTCGTCGATTATTTTTCGTCGATAGTTTAAAAGGGTCGCGTTGATTTTCAATTGCGAACGTACTAAATCAAAAAATTTCCACGAGCTTTATAAAAATATCCTTTAAAACAATCAAGTCGAACAACACAGGGAGAAAAAAAAGGCAAGAAGAAAGTATTTTGGAAAAAGCTCGAATATTCGAACAAATGTTTTATCTTTTTATAAAGCCTAATTTCCATCTGGGAAAGAGAAAGTTTTATATGTAAATTGAAGGAAAATTCGTTTTTTCTCTCTTTCTCTCTATCAGCTTTCTATTTCTATTTGATGCCACTTGTACGTGTGTAGCTTTTTTCGAACGATGCGACGTAGCGACGTCGACGCCGGCAGCATATTCGCATGCCATGCCGGATGCTGTACAGCTCTTCATCGCCAACGTCGAGTATACTGACTGCAGCGATGATCCTTCAGTAGCGGTAAACGTCTTTTCTCTGATCGAATACGTATCGTCTTTGATTTCCCAAGGTGCGACTACAACTTAAATACAAGTCACGTGCATCTCCTTTTACCGTTCCCTTCGGCGGCAGCCTATAAATCTCTTGTTTTATTTCACCCCGGTTGTACGATAGTTTTTCTTCCTCTCCGGTCTACGTGGTGTTTTTTTTTATTTGCGGTTACGACGGTTCAACGTCGTTTAGATGTGCCCGCATGTTTTGAAAAATTAATTTCTAAAAAATATCCCTATCCGGGGTTTCAATTGATTCGGGGTGGTTTTATTGGTCAATTTGTTATTATAATACTTATACAACGAAGCAAATCTCCTCGATAACGAATGTTTACGAATTAAATAGTCGCACGACCGTGTGCATGTGTACGAGGGTCTTTTTTTTTTATTATTATTATTGTTTCTTTATGGTTTCTATATACATAATATACATATTGTATAGATTGCTGTACTCTAAGGAGATTTTGTTCCTTCTTTTTTTCTTCTTTTCGAGTCGATCGACTGTTCCACTGGCGTATTTCAGTACAACGTACTCGAGCTGTTCGAAATATATGTAGGAATTCGAATAAATATAGAAAAATATTTTCATTAGTTTTGCAAATAATAAAAATAGTAATGAAAAATCTCGTCGTATACATATACGCAGTTACGTACATACACAATAACCGCAGATATTATTTTTTATTTTGTGCCATACAGCAGCAGCGCAGGAGACGTATAATACAAGTTATTCTATACAAACCACGCGAAAAGGCAGCAAAGCTGAAATTTAGCTCTCGTACCGACGAACGTACTACCTACTACTACTCGTATATAAATATAGATACATTTTTTTTATTCATTTTTCCTATACGCTTTGGCAGTGTACCAGGAATTGCGCTTTTATTATTTCGAAAAGCTTTTCCTTTGTCTGCGAGTATTAGATTTAGCGAATTAAAATCTTCGAGCTTGGCTTTCCAATAGCAAATCATGCGAGATTTGTTACATTACGAGCGCAGCTTAAAAGAGCTACCTGTTGGAAGAAACCATCGTATGAGATTTACTTTGCTCGTCTCTATATGTATGTAGGTGCATGCATATGCTATTGTATGAAGTATTGTACGAGTATATTGATGTTAGAATGAAGCTGCTTCGATATCCTTTGTTTTGTGACGTTTTCTAACGAGCGGAGATTCGATTCAACCGATACCACGGTTAATACCGCGTAATTAGTCTAATGTAGGATTTCATTAGTCGAGGACTGCAGAATGGCAGGTACAAGGTGTATGAAAAGCCGCAGTATTAAGCAACAGGAGTTATCAGATTTTCAAATTCAAAGGGACCGTAAACGTAGGATAAGTCAAATTGTTGTATTCAATGCGAATACGTTTGGGAGTCGGGAGATGGGATTCTATTCGTGATTTTGGTGAATAAAATTTTCTGATGAAATGATTTTTAGCCACAGCAAACGTTACTTGACTTTTTATTGAAATATTATATACCGCAGCTTAGACAGACCGTTCAACAAAATCTCAAAATCAAAAAGCAAGAGTTTTGGAGGATCTTTAGCAGTAGTTTGAAAAAATGAAAAATGCCCCCTCCCTCCGTCATACTTTCATGAAGTCGAAATCTCAAAAAAATTGCTAAACACAAAAAAACAAAGTACTAAAGCAAAGTACTTATAAATCAATCATTCGTTTTCCTAAGCAATACAAAGGAATATGGCAAAATTATCAATTTTTGAAAAGTTATAGATTTCAAAAATTGCGTCATCAATTTATTATATTGGAAAAGGCCCCCTCTTTGGGGGGGGGGGTCGAGAAAAAAATCCCACTTCCGTTGGGGTGGCCAAATATGTTGAATTCGAACCTTTTTCAATGAGTGGCCAAATATGTCAAAGTGGAACATTTTCCAATGTATACCTTATGATTAGTCATTGCAGCCTAATTTAACCCAAACGCAAGACTTTTGCAGGATATCAAGAGGTTCAAACAAAAAGCAGGATTTTTTCAGGAAAAATAGTACACAGCCTGAAAAATGTTGATGAAAAGTCATAACTGTCATAAGTTATTGATACAAATTTCTGTTACTAATCCAAGACTTTCTGGTAAACAAAATCTGAAGAATTTAAAGGGAAAACACAATTTTACGACTTCAGAACTTTGTAAGACCTTTAGGAGGATGTTCCTCAAATGTAGCCCCCCCCCCCAATGGGAATCATTTTTATTTTTGAACTGGAGTTTTCAAATTTTTTCACCTCAACCGATAAACTATAGAGAAAAAAATAGATTTTTAAAGAATTTTGAAATAAAAATGAAAGGCTTTTGAGCCAAGTGAATAATTTTTTTAGAACTTCTTCAATTTTCAGCACCAATTTTTGAAATGGAGACACTTTCAACGTAGGTTGAAATACCTTCGCTTAGAAAATCATAGAAATGCCCCGGCGCTGTGAAATAAAATTTTCGGGTTTGAAGATTTTTGCGTCACTTTTACTGTGTTTTATAGAGTGAATATTGCAGGTACGAGTATATTATCTAACCACTTTCACTGCATTTTTCAACAAATGAAAAAAATATTTTCATAGTTTTTATAAAATTTTCGATACTTATAATTTTTTGAATCTGTTCTAAATAAGTTTTTACTGATTTTTATGGACATATGAGAAATTTCAACAATATTTTCGAAAATGTTTATAATTTTTTGGCCAGTTTCATCATATTTTTTACGAAAATCTCAACAGTTCTTGCAATTTTTGACATTAATTCGTGATTTTTTGACCTCTTCCTTGAAGATAATTTCAACTTTTACAAGATTTCTAACAATTTTCGATAACTTTCATGAAAATTTTCAATATTCTTACAAAATTTGAATGCTTTAACATAGTTATTTTTAATTATTTTCACTAAATTTTTTTTGAAAAATTATGCGTCCTTCACCAACCCTATTCTATTCGAAAAAATTCGAACCAAGTGCTGTTGCACTCCCTGCACCTCCCCTCACGATAGTCCTGGTTTTTAATTATCCATAGTTGAAAGACATATTTGTACATCCATGATTTAAAAGTTTCACTTTTGAAAGAAAACTTACTGATTTTTCGAATTTGTGAGACAATTAATGAAGACATGGAGAAAAATTTCAGTTTTTTGAAGTGCTCTTGTCACAATCAATCGTAATAAAAAGATATTGTGATTTTTCAAATAATTTTGCACGAATAACGGAATGACCCTCAGAGTAAATTTTGGTATGACATTTCGGTATCGAATAAACTTTCAATTTTTTCGGAGATTTTCATTGAAATATATGTAGGTAATTTTTTTGAGAAATTAAAGAATATAGATTAAACATGGTGTTTCAACAAATTTTTGGTAAGAGAGATCATTTCTTTTGTCACTAATCTCCAAAAAAATGTCAGAAGATTCCCCCTTCCCTCTTAAAAATGAATTTAATTAAATCGTGAAAATAATTCAGGGAAGAAAAAACGAAGACAAAACCCCTCCCCGCCCATCCAAAATTACTCAATTTCATAACAAAAAATTTAAATGGGAGAGAAAAATTACCAATTTTTTAAATAATAAATTAAGCTTCGTGATGCACTTTTTTTTGACGAAATTTAGATGATTCACAATTCTTTCTAAATATTCTCACTGACTATTGGGCGTGATGTTAAAAAAATGAAATTTTATAGTAGAACTTGAAATTAAACCAAAATCTGTGAAAAATAAAATTAAAAACTCATAAAAACTGGAACATTTTTTTCAATGATAAATTTAAAGCTGAAATTATATTAATAAAATGTTACGCTTATTCGCAATAAGTGATAGTTCATGCCAGAGAACGAATTCGAAATTGGACAACTTTTGCATTACACTTACAACTTTACGAGCTGAATTTTGGAAAATTTTCAAAATGATGGTGGAAAATTAAATTGCTGACCGATTCGACCTTAAAGATTGATTAAAAGTGTTTTCCAAGATATCTCGCAATTTCATCTTTTAATTCACACAAGTGCAAATTTACGTGAGATGTCTCAAGATAAATTAGGTAACTAGGGATGCAGGAGGCTGGGCCGAGGGTCAATTTCAAAGTACTCGTACTTATCGACATTAGATTTCACGAGTGATATGAATCATGACGAATAAGTATAAGTTATTTTCTGCGAATAGCTGGTTTTAATTGAAATTATGACACAATGAAATGAAAAATTTACGATTTTACTGCAACAATAAAATTGATTACCTATTCTGCTATGGATATTTTTGAAATTTTGGATGCGTACTCGAACCTCGAAAAACAAATTCCCCACCTTCATCACTCAATTAATCATCCAACCTGCCACATTTCGATCATCTCGAGCACTCTTACCCCATTCAAAAACTCATTTCAAAATCGCTCATCGTCACGTCGACATCGCGACATCTGCAAATCTCTAAAATTCTCTGCGGCAATTAAACGCGAACATTCGAAAACCACCACTAACACAATCAACACCGAGAAGGCAACGAAACGGTAAATAATTTCATCCGTTTAAGTCAATAGCACATACGCGATGAATTAATAATAACCAAAGGCAACTCGTTAACTTTATATACACGAGCCTTATCTGGGGGGACCAGAATGGCATACTCATTCGTATGTGTATGTATCTGACAACAAAACCCAGTTCAACGATTTTCGGTTATTTTTGCTCTTCGTCGTATTATACTCGCGAAATTGTATAACGAATCTGCGTTTATGAGAATCCCCATTCGTTTAGATGTTCGGACCGCTTTTACGTATAGTCCTTTGGCATGAGCGAGAAAAAGAGAGCCTTTCGTGGTACCCGGGACGTCATCACTCGTATCCGACTATTATAATTATATCCACAAGTGTGTAGGTATAAATACAATACGTCGGATACGAAGTTGGAAAAAAATCCAGTCCAACGAAGTACGAGGGGAATTGTTTATTTAAAATTATGTAAATTTCCCTAGTTGAGATTTACTTTTCTCTATATGTATACTACTATACTGGTACGTTGCGAACATTTCCACGATACGAATGTATATGCAAACATATCATACGTTGAATTTCATCGCTGGCTTTTAATTGAAATTAAATTACTTTTCAGCCTTTACAATTCGACAAATTTTATCGTAGGATAAAAAACTCGACGAGTACTCACCATTTTGCAAAATTTTCATTTTCCGTAATAATTCTCAGAGGGTTTCAACAATGTTCGAATATTTCTCAAATTGGGAAAGAAATTCACAAAGCCAGCAAAATGCGATCAGCTGAAGGAAAAATCTTACGAAACATGCGAAAATGAAAAACTTTGAGTGTAATTTTACCGCGCACCAATTGCGAAGAATAAATTAAAATCAAAATCGACCAATCTTAGAAAAATGAAAAAAAAATTGCCAAGCAATCCGCTGCGAAAAAATTGGCGAAAGCTCGTCGCTTGGAAAACTTACGCGAATCGTGGAAAAGGGCCGAACACAGCTGAACAAACACAGTCGTACTCGCAATACAGCAAACAAAAAACTGAACCCGACTAAACATCTTACTCGGCGTTTAAAACTGAACTCGAGCACGACGAGACACGAAGCGAAAACAAACCCGACGCTGGTGGTGAACGGTATGGAGGAGAGAAAAAGCCGGAGTTATCATCACAACGTGACGTTTGGAAGCACACAATTTCATAGACACCCTTAACGCGCGCACCATCTCCGTGCTTTCGCCCGCACCACCCTTTTATAGCTATACGAGCGAAAAGGGGTTAGAGGGTTTTAACCTTGCCTGAGAGAGCTTACCGTACATTGTAGATCGAGTGATATTTTCCTAATTAGCGGATAATCAACGATGCTAATGCCGATATCGTGTTACTTTTGTGCTGAGCGTAACTTTTGAATGATTCGTATACATTAAGGTGACTTTTTCTCTTGCCTTTTCGCTCCGTCTGCCCACTCGTCCCTGCGGGCAACTTCGTGTTATTTTTCAAACGACTTGACAGCGACAATTTCGTCGTTTGCGAAGCTCTACCCCTTTCGAGGCGCCGCACCTTCGACGTTACTCGAGCTCTTTTCGACGAAGGTGTTTCTTTCAAAACAGAGAAATGATTTCTAAAACAGGTGCAACAGCTATTTCACGCGCCATGTACTCGTCGTATGTACATTTACGTATACAGTACGTATTTGTCTGTTGATTTTTTTTTTTTTATTATGAAAATTCGTTATTTTTGTCAATGAAATATCATTTTGGTACACGAAAGTAAAAAGGGGTGAATGAATTCTAGCGTATGTTCAACTCTGTAGAGTAAACGAGTTCCACGAAACAACAGAAGGCAAAGTATGATGTCATGTACACGACAAAGTTCACCATAAGATCTTAAATAAAAATACTTTCGAGTGTTTGTGTAAAAAAAAAAGTTACAAGAGCTTAAATACAAAATATTTCACAAAACTTGCTAAATCCCCTCAAAGTTAATCGTGAAATCAGAACTCAATAAATACGTCCTAAAAATTGCAAATAAAAATGGTAATTTTTTTGAAATATTGTGAAAATGTACGTTAAAAAGTATAACATTCTAAAAATCATTCACAATATTGTAAATTATTTCAAAAAATTCATATGTACGACTCATTCAAAATAAGGTAAAATTTGTTTAAAATGTTTCGACATGTCATAAAATATCATGAAAAATCACTGAAATATTGTAAACGTTGTTGAAATGGCATCGAAATAGACAATCAATGTGATTGAAATCGTTGAAAGTTTCATGTTGATCAAATTATGAAAATTCTTCAAAAAACGAAGGCGAAAAAATGTCCAAATATCCCAAAAACTGATTAAAATATCATAAAAGTATTAAAATAAACATTTCAATAATTTTTGTAATATCATTAAGAATTTTTTGACATTTCAAACGTTGATTATCATCTTTTCAACAGTTTTTAGCATCCGACGATGACTTTTAGACATTTTGTCATACTTTTTTAGACTTGGAAAAATTTTCAGATTTCCATTGACTTTTTGAACCTAAAAAATTTCTGACATAATGGTGACTTTAAGAAATTTTATCAAATAAACAATTTAGACTCTTTGATGTTAGAAAATTGACTTTAAGACATTTTGTCAGACTTTTTTGGATTTAGAAAATTTTTAAGAACACAAATTAATTTTAGACTTGGAAAATTTCAACTTTATGGACTTGACAAATTTCAAGAAAGTTCAAATCACACATTTTGTCAAATAGCTTTTTACCTAACGCTGACTTTTAGACATTTTGTCAGACTTTTTGGAATTTGGAAAAATTTTCAGATTTCTACCAACTTTTTGTACTTCATGGACTTGGATTTCGAAAATTAAAAAAAATTCAATTACAAAATTCACTCACGAAAATTCGTTACCCTTATTTTTAGATATTTTGTCTGAATTTTTGAACTTAGAAAAATTTTCAGAATTCAAATGACTTTTCGGATTGAAAAATGAATTTTATCACATGTTGATCGAAGTTTATCATTTTTTGTCAATTTTTACAAGGTAGGGCTACCTATCAGAAATTTTCATGATATTTCAATCATTTTCGTCGGATTTCCACTCAATTTTCACAAATTTCGAACTACAATTGATGATTTTAAGACACTTTAAACAATTGTTTGTGCTTATTTTATACAAATTTTAATGAATTTTCACTCAATTTTCACAAATTTTGCAACATGGTTGACAATTTTATAAAAATTTTATCACATTTTCAGATACATATTTCTACAAATTGAAAATTTTTTATGATATTTCAATCATTTTGTTTTGTCAATAGTGATCCACTATTGACAAAGTTATAAAATTGTAAGCAAAGTTCGTGACATTTTCATAATTTTTGTCAAATTTTTACTTCATTTTTACAAATTTTGCAATGCTGTTGACAATTTAATGAAATTTTAAGCAAAATTTTTAGCATTTTTAGTTTTTTTTTACAACATATTCAATAAATTTTGTTATAGTTTAATCATTTTTGTAAAATTTTCACTCAATTTTTTACAAACTTTGCAATATTGTTGACAATTTTATGACATTTAAACACTATTCATGTTATTTTCAGCAAGTTTTACAAAACATTGGAAATTTTTTATGATATTTAGATATTATGAAATTTTTAACAAAAATAATGCAATACTACGATTGATTTTAACGAAATTTCTAATTTTTTAAATGAAAAATTATCTTAAAAGTTACTTCTTTGACAATTTCGACGATTCTTAAACAACTTTTATGACATTTTCAGCATTTTTTAAAAGATTTAAAACAAATTCCACGTTAAACCACTTTGATAATATTTTGAACGATTTTTATGAAATTTTTGACGACTTTTACAAGTTTTTGTCAATTTATATAATATTTTGACGATCTGGATTTTTTTTTAGGAAATGATGCCTTTTTCATGACTTTTTCCTATAAAATTTTTGTAACTTTACAAAAGTGTGAAAAAAATCAAATTAAATACACCTCAATTCTAAATTTTGCCCCAATAAAAAGTGAAAAATCCACGACTTCAACAACAAAATCCATGAATTTTCTATGACTTCTACGACTCTTTAGACACCCTGAACGAATTTTCCCCAACGCCAAACATCAGAATTACGTTTTGAGCTCTCGAAAATTAAGCCAATGGTTAGTTAATTGTACACTTGGTAAAAAAAAAAAACACACACAACACCGCGCACCCCAATCCATCAATTAAACGAGCAAGACAGTGACAAAAAACACGAATAAATTTGAATACCTCTTTCCCCTCGATCGTCCTTTTGTTTTCGCGGTCCAATTGGACCAGCCCTCGCAATCCCATAGATTATTACCTCGTGATAAAGAAATTAAAATAACAGAACCACTATTTCGAGCCATCTGTCCACATTAGATTAGTTTTTTTTTACCATGCGCACGAGTTCATTGCCGAATGTACGAGTATAAGTACGAGTACGTTGAAATACACCTATACGAGTCAGACATGATTTAAAATTCCGTGTACAAGGTATCGTGCAGCTCGAAAAGTTGTTTCGAGTTCGATATCATTTCAGAATCGAATTAAGGGTTACGAAAGGGGTAAACGCATTCAACCAGTGGTGAAAAAAATTCATCCTCTTATCGTGCTCGCTCATCGACTCGTAAATAATAAACACATGGCGTGAATCAACAAAATAATATCCATGGCCGAAACGAACGAACCGACCAAAAATATGCGTACTAGCGAGTTTTCTTAATCATCGACACGAAACCGGGAGAAGACTCGTTCTATCGTATATTTCCAGCACGAATGCTTTGCCAACTACCTTATTCGAAAAACAAAAAAGTTTTCCAAAACGGGTTCCAATTTCGACTTTTTCCCTTTTTCAAATCCTATCGTATTTTCTTCGCGATGTGAAGCTGCGAGAGTTTGATAGGTTTACCTCGTATAAGAAATCATTATAATTACGCTATAATCCGCGTAGTAGTCCGGAACAATGCGAGGTCGAAGTCGTATAGAAAATATACGGCAGGCGGGTTGAACTATCTGCAGGAATGAAAAACGATGGCGCAGCTCGCCAGTGAAAAAAAAATCGAAGGTGAAATTATGAAATTATGACATTATCTATAGCTATACAACTGCGAGAGGTAAAAAAGAAATTCCTACTCGGCGGAAAAAAAAGTTTTACAACGAGCGATGGAAAAAAGTTTTTTAATGAAAATTAAATACCAGATATGAAAATTTTTTCTCATTTGGAAAATTTTCAATATCAAAGGTTAGGCGCTAGGGCTGACGCTGTGGCACAATGCTTTGCGGCGCGTAAATCCTTTGAACATTCGTTATGTAACGGTAAGCATGAAAAATCGCTTCATTTCGCTAAAAATTGGATTTAGCGACGACGACGCGAATAGAACGCGAATAACAGTATCGTTTACATCTGACGATTAAGTTAATTACACGAAATACACTGAAAAAGAGGGTCGCCTCGTTTAAAAGATAGACGCGAGCGGATTTAGGACCTTTATAATCTCATTGTAGCGTATGATTCGCTTGTACCTGAATGCTGCGGCAAAAGGTCTAAATCGATTATTTTTAAATAATTAAGGAAAAATAGCTATCGCGCCAAATTCGCCCGCTAATTTATCCGTTTTACACGATCAGATTACCGGTAATTTTGAAAAATAACCAAATTGGATTACCAGTGCGCGATTTATAATGTCTGCGCTAAACTGGCCGCATGATGTTTAACCCCCGAGTATACCTACGTCGTCAATTAATAATGCAACAAAACCGCCGAAACGGCGATGTAATTTATCCCCTGGATCTCCGTGCCCCTTTCCAAATGTCCACCTCAAATTGAGCTTTTTTTCGCCAAGTTTCGACTTTTTTAATACAGGTTGGGATTACTATTCAATTCAAACTATACGAAGAGTCAATTGACCTCATTTTTTTGCCACAGATCCCACTACCTACTTATTTAGGGCAAGGAAATGTTTACATTAATATTTTAATGAAAATAATGACTAAATCAATCAAATAATGGAGCCATCCCATGTAAATTCAGCCACTAATTATCACTTGGGCCTTCCTACTAGCCCTTCAATCTTGAAATAATTCAGAAAAATCCAAAAACTGATGTGCTTTTACCATGGATAATTCCGTGAAAACCCAAACGAAATTTCGTCACGAAACTATCCGACGATGACCTTTTGACATTTTGTCAGACAAATAATTTAGACTTTTCGAACTTGAAAAATTGTCAGGCAGACTTCTTGAATTTGAAAAATTTCAGATATTATCTTGACTTTCAGACATTTTGTACAGCTGTTTTGGACTTGGAAAATTTTTAAGAACTCAAATGAATTTTTGGACTTGAAAAATTTCAACTTTATGGATTTAAATAATTTCAAGAAAATTCAAATCAGACATTTTGTCAGATTTTTATGAAATTGGAAAAATGGTCAGATTTCTCGGTGCCACCCATTTGCGCGACTTTTTATCATTGAGAGGGACATGTGCGCGAATGGTTTTTTAGCGTTAATGAATAAAAAACACCCGAATGCGCGAATGCTTGAAAGCTACAATGATTGTACTGTCTGAGTGAACGAAGGTATATCATGAAGAAGTGATCCAATCCGTTCCCGCGGATAAGAGACTAGGGGACTTTTTAGAGTATTTCGCTGAGGCTTACGTTGGGCCAAAAAGCCGATTCCCTCCTCACTTGTGGGCAGATAGTCCAAAATCGATGCCTCGTACCACCAATGGAGCAGAAGCGAAATCAGCATAATAAATAGGTACGAATTCTGCAAATATGGCCGAAGTATGAAGTGGTAGAAATTTCTCAATCAGACTGCATAAAACGAGTGGGGTATACGAAACAATTTTGAAGTATCACTTCTTAAAACTTATTGACGATAATTTTTCCATTGATCTGTTTTGTAGCTAGTCATTGTATAAGCTTCTATGACTGCCTAACCTTGGGTAACTATTTTCTTGTAAAAATATTATATGGTTATTTTTTCACATTAACCGGCGCATTTGGGTTAATACAGCACTCGCGCAAATGTCCCACTAATATTCGCTCAAATGTTCCACTGACATCGGCGCAAATGGGTGTCACTGTTTTGAAAACGATTAGCGCAAATGGGCTTTTTTAAAACAATAGGTCACGCAAATGGGTGGCAGCCAGATTTCTAGTAACTTTTTGTACTCGGAATTGGATTTCGAAAATTTTTCAGAAAAATTCACTTACGAGAATCCGTTACGATGATTTGTTGACATTTTGTCTGACTTTTTTGTACTTGAACAATTTTTCAAAATTCAAATGACTTTTTGTACTTGGAAAATTTCAAGAAAGTTTCAAATATCACGACTTTATGGGCTTGAAAAATTCAATCAGCAAAAGTGATTACTTTTGAAAATTACAAAAAGTACCTAATGACATCTCTGGAAAGCTAATACTATCCTCTTTCAAAAAAGTTATCACAAAAATTTGCAAAACTGAATCCTCCTCCAGCTTCACAGATTTTTTTCAACTCGCATATTAGGAAGCTGTTAGGAAATTAATTGAATTATTCAGCAAATTAGAAAGAAAAAGTCAAAAGAAGGGCGTCCATTGAAATCGAAAAAGCAAGTTTTTTTATTTTTTATACGTCGGTAGAAAAATGTTGTATTACGGGTATTATACATACGAAAGTGTTATGAAATTTTGAGTCGATCCTCTCTAAGATCTAAAACATACCTAGGTACCACTGACATCAAAATTAAAATTTTTCAACATTTTGAGACGAGCCCCGCCTTCGCCTCGTTGGAATACCTTTACTTTTTTTTTATGAAATAATGTCAGAAACGGGCTCAAAATGAATTTTGAATATCCCTCTTCTATCTACAGTATGGATTCAGGGACTTCGAAAACCTGAAGCAAAGCGAAGTAATTGGAAAAAAGTACAGGAATAGGAAGAAATAACGAGTTTTAGTGTCACTTGAAATTGAAGAATTCGTACTATTTCCCACTTTTTGCACTTTTTTGTACCAGTAGACAGGCACCCTGCAAAATGAGAAAAAATGAGCCCTGCTTATAGTCGAATGGTTAAAGTTTCAAAATTCTCAGCAATTCGGTTTAAATTCATTACACCAGGTAGTCTAACTGTAAGGCAGGCAGCTGTCTTCACTATCCAATCTTTCCGATCAAACAATACGTAATCGATATCGATGTAATTTGATCCATAAATTGAAAACCTCTACTATACGTATATGAACCCTTTCCAAAGATTCTTATCTAGCTAACCCGACAATATCGCAAATCACACGATTCGTTTCAAATCACTGCACACGAATCGTACGTACAATTCTGCATCACGTTTTTATCAGACTGGTTAAAATACAAGCCAAATTTACGCGACAAGTACACACAACGGGGGTAGCAAATTGAATTGTCAACGTCAACTACACGAGGGGTAATTGTCGAGAATCGGGACGAGGGTTATAGTACACTCGTATAAAAGCCGGCATACGCGAACGCGACTAGAACAGAATGAGGGTGAAGAAAATATCTGTCAATAGGAGTTTTCCTAACTCGTTATTAACTTAATCGTCGACCACACCGAGGTGTACATTATGGATAGGGATTTTTCAGGTAGCCGGAGCGAGGTGACGATCACCAACTAATAACGTCCGACCACCATTTTCACGTGGCCGGTTTGGTCGGTGAAATTATACGAATATGTGCACGGTTCGATGTGACGTTTAAATGACAGCGTATCCGATATTTTACGCTGCAAAGTTTATTCTGAAAGGATCCCCGGCTGTACGTTGGTTCGACGGGTACATTTTATAACTCGATAATCTATTTGGTGTTTAATAAAAATAACCGCTTACCCGATACCAGCATCCGGAAAATGTGTTTGGAGCTGGTGAAATGAGCAGTCGTGAAATTTAGTCGATGAATTGCGAAATGTACAAAATATATCCGATTTTAATCCGGATAAGTTCGAGAGTGGTCTATGTAATCAGAATACATATTTTGTAGCTCGAGTGTACAAATCTGAAACAATAAAGGAAGAAACGATAACAATTAGGATAAGGTAGCTCATTGGATTATAATTGGAATTACAATGAGAACTTGAAACAATATCAGAAAAGTTCAAATGAATTCAGTCAAAAAAGTTGACAAAAAGTCCCCGCCATTTCCATACTACCCATGAAACTATAAAACATAGGATATGCTTTTGCTCGTCGAATTTTTCAAGTCCATAACACGATATTTGAAATTTTCTTGAAATTTTCCAAGTTCAGAAAGTCGATTGAATTCTGAAAAATTTTCAAGTCCATAAAAGTCAAACAAAATATCTAGAAGCCGGTGTAACGGATTTTCAAGAAGTTCTGATTTGAACTTTTTTGAAATTTTTCAAGTCCAAAAATTCATTCGAGTTCTTAAAAATGTTTACGTCCAAAAAAGTCCGACAAAATGTCTAAAAATCATCGTCGAGAAATTTCGTCAGGTTTTTCGTGGAATTACCCATAGTAAAAGCATCCTATGCTGAAATGACATCAAGGGGGCTTTCGAAGCCCCTAAATCCATTACTGAGGTTATTTTGACCCTAAAATCAAAAGGTCGCCCAAAGGGGCTGGTAGTCCGAATTTCCATTACCTACCTCAAAAATTGATTAAATAAATCAAAAAATGTAGATTTTAATGACTCACTCGGTAGCACCTTAAAAATCTCAATTTTTGTCCCCCTCATCATATCGGAGCCTCTCTGAGATTTTGGTCCAAAATTACTCCACAATGAATTCAATTCCAAAATTTTGAATTAAGGCCGAGCCCTTGGATCACTCTTTTTTTTTTTTTTTTGAAATGGCATTAGCAACATACTTGGGAGGTTTAAAAACATGCATTTTAATGCTTCTTTCAGTATCTTCAGAAAATTTTGAATTTTTGCCCACCCCTCCATGAGTAGCTTTTGGTGTTTGAGATCAAAGTAACCCTGGAAATTGATTCAAAGGTTTCGAAAACCCTTTTCAGAGATATTTTTCCAACTTTTTTTGCTTCGGTGGTGAGTAAAAAATATGTAGTTGGGTTGCCTCTTGGAAAAGGGTATAACAACTGTCATTTTTTGGTTGAATGTATCTATCTCTCCACACAAAGTGGTCACAGGAAAATTAAATATGTCAAAGAAATAGATTAAGCTAGGAAATTTCAGCATAATAGTAAAGTTGAACCTTTACAATGAATCATATCATGTACCATAGTTCGATATCAAACTTTCATACGAGTTTTTTTCAAAACAAGCTTTTCGAAATAGACTATTTTCATTTCAACCCATTCAAATGAGGGTTTGATTTAAAAACTACCATAGTCGAAAAAATCAAACTTTACACAGGACCAAAATAACATACTCAAATCATATTCGGAGAGTGAAATTTTGATTCAGTAAATGTTGATTATTCACTAAATTTTCTCATACCTTTTTCAAATTTTGAAAAATAGTGCAAATTTTTCCTCAAAAATGATGACAATGGCTGTTTTTCAACTTGAAAAATTCTGCTAAAAAACGCTGATGATGAATTATTTTATCAAAAAACAAATGTTACAATATTTTTTTTCGTAAAATTTTGTTTCAAAAAGCGGAATAACTTTTTTTTAAATAATCATTAACTATTGAACTATTCTTTAAACCGACTCCTCAATTACAATGTTAATTTTTGATCCAAATATGATCTTGACTGGTTAATCCTAACTCGAGCTATCATATTAATCTTGAAAAACAACCAACGTTAGATCAATTAAATGAAAAAAAAAACTCCCAAGGAAGCAATAACGAACAAATTTTGCTAAAAAGGTCACTTACACCACTTATGCCTGTTGTTCGTAAAAATATACAGCGAACAAAATTGTTCCAACTTGAAATATGGCATTGAAACTGGCTGGAAAAAAATACATCTTCATTTCACCCGTCATTCGAACGTTTAAAACTATTTTTATTGACCCGATGTAAAATAATTTATGGAAAAGCCATCCTCGAAACTGTCATAGCGAACAGTCGCCTATAAAACGTCTGCGAGCCAAAAGTTGGGCAATTTTTCACTCAGACCAAGGTTTCCAATGCGTCTCAATTGACTCTAAAAACTTATGCAATTTTTCAATCACCCGGGAATACGCTGAATATTCCTTCAGACCCGGTTTTTTGCAGCGAAAACACCTGACATCGAAATATTATGCAACTTTTTATCCATTCGTGTAGATCGAGCTGCTAAAATTTGGCCTTTTCGAACCCCGATGCCTGCCATCGAAATACCACGCAACTTATCGTACATTCGTGTACATTAATTTGCCTAGCTGTTTTTACGCTCGAAGGTGCACGTTGAAGAATGCCTTTCAATAAAAAGTTATGCAATTTATCGTATATGTATGCACATTAAGTCGCCTATTCACTGCTTTATCAAATAATTACTTATAACTCTGTACGATTATGCAATTTGACATGCGGCTAGTTGCGTTTGTTTTTCAAGCCATGAATTGGCGTAAGATTAATTGCACGATCACGTTCTGCAGGCGAAATGTAAATTTTCGCGAGGATTGTTCGAATACAATAAGGTGGTGGCTAGTTTTCGATGAAATATATTCTTTTTTCGCGCAATCTAATTGAGAAATTATAAACGACGCACCGCGTACCCCGATACCCTGTTGTTATGCAATTTGACACGCACGTGTGTGGAAACCATCGCCTAGTTTAGTTTTTGCGAGGGTTGAATGGGTTTTCAAATTACACGGAATATTATTTAAATGGACTAGAGTTCGGGTCAGGACTCGAGTAATTTTTGCTAAAACGTTCGAAATTGCCGGAATTCTTCGTAGGTTGTTATAATTTCTCGATAAAATCAGGACGCCGTTTGAAGGTGTGAAGGAGGGGAGTGCTGGAAACGACGGGGCGATGGCGGATGTTGTTCAAATATTTAAATTTTCCGCCGTTAATTTATACGATTTAGCGGAATAATTCGCGTTTAATTGATACTTTAATAATTCGCAGCATTGAAATATTTTCGTAATAAATTGAAATTAATTTGAAAATCGCAACGATGAAGAAAAAACTGCTCGAAGAAGTGTTTTTTTTTACTTCTCTTCCGAAACGTTTCATTATGATAAATTTTTTTTTCATCGCGAACGTGGTACGGATACAAGGGAAAAAAAGCTCGTCGAACGATTAAACGTATTTATTTTGAAGAAATTAAAAATTTTAAAGACGTCTACAATTCGCGCCAATAAATCGCTCAATAGCAGCGAGAAAGTTTTAAAAATAAATTACGCTAACAAACGGACGGAAAGTTTTCAGCGAATCGAACTTTATATTTACTTAGTTTAAACTTTCACCGAACCGAAACGAAAACAAATTTTTTCAATCATAATCGGTAAATCTCCAACTTCTTGTCAAACATATAAAAGCCCTCTAACTGTAATAAAGAATTTATTGGTTTATATACGGGTATAAAACAAGTTTCCGAAGGCGGTATGTTTTACGATACAAATTATTTGATACTTGGATGTAGGATCTATCTTACTTCGACAATTTTTCTTTGCCAATTTCCAATTCCACCGATATTTCAAAACAATTTTCGCTACTATTTCGGCAGCATCTGTAAAAGTTCTGCCTTCACTTTTAATTTAGTACAAATCACTCGAATAGAAATATATAAAGTTGAAGAAGAAAAAAAAAATACTCGTATTTCATCTTCCATTTTCTCGATATATACTAAAAGTTTTTTCAAAGAAAAAACAACTCCAAGTTTGATTTATGTAGCGCAACTTTTCTCGTGTTTTTTTTCCTCTTTTTTTTTATTATTATCAAAAAATAAATTACATATAATTTTAAACTGATACGGAGATAAAATAGAGATAAATCAGGTCCAGGTTGACGTACGAGGGTAATAACTATTTGCTTAATTGAATCCTTATTTATATTAGGTTGAATTTATACCAACATTTGGTTACCGAGTTTCAATAACGAGAAAATTTTTTCTCTTTTTTTGGCAAATGCTGATGCTGTAACGTCGTTGGGAGCATTTTAACGCAACGAATCGTACAATAAATTGTTATGCTTGTTATAATTTCTCAAATAAGGTGGCGAATAAAATACACCGCAGATTTATGAACACTGCTACGGGACAGATTCGATTTTTAGTGTTTGATAAATGTGTACTCGTGCGAATGACACGTTTTCCTCAATGTTATGAATTTTCATACTAAATTTATGACTGAAAATTGATAAAATAAACCGTTCGATTCAATTTTATCTGAAATAAAATACTTCAGCCTGTGAAAACCTTCAATTTAATGAACTTCTGAAGCTTGTATGGAGGAGAAAAAAGAAGATCGATGGTTCATACCTCATAAAGATTCAATCAAAGATATATATGAGAAATTTATTCACACATTTATGAGTATTGTTCCATATTTTTGACAAAAAAGGAAAATCAAATAAATTCTAAGACCATTTTAAAGTTTTTGAAATAGTTAGACTTGAACTTCAGCCCAAAATTCAAATTCAACGACTTCATTTCCTAACCTAAACACCAAAATCATGATTTTTTTCACGAATAAAACAAAACCTGTTTCATCCAGAGTGTTCATTTCAAAAATACAACTTCAAATCAAACATACACTTCTGAACTTAGCTTTGCCAAACTGCTCGAAAATATCTATAGATTAAATGGAAACGCAGCATTTTTACGATACCTGGAGCCCTTTTTTCGGCTACGTGTGGTTAATTGAAAAAATAATAAAATGCGAAAAGAAATAAAAAGTACGAAGAAAATAGCATAGCGTAAGATATTGCGGAAAAATTAATACACGATAGGGAAACATATGAAATGACGTTAAACTTTTTACCAAGTTTCATTTGTAATTTTATCAAAACTTTTTCGACAACTGGAGAAGTACGAGGACGGACGATAGGGCGAGCTGCACCCTTACAGCACACAGTCGATAACGTCATATTTACTATCAGAACAAACTTCCGATAGAAATATAATTTTATCGTTTTACCGTACGATTTTATATTCTCTTCGCCAATCTTCATCTTATATATAAATTCGGTCCGCATATAAAAAAAAGTCAGCGGCAAGACCAAGAGCAAGCAAGAAGAAAAAACCTAGACCTCGACGATAAAGTTTTTAATCGAAAACACGACGAAATTAAATCTAGAGAAATTGCAAATGGAAAAACGCAATCGTATATTTTGGTACGCGCGGAAGCAACATATTAAAAGAGAAGAGGAAAAAAACGCTAAATAAATCATAAGCTAAAGTAAATTCGCTAATATAATCGCATGGAAAAGTTATGAATCAACAGTGCAGAGGTTTTCGTGAAATTATGGCCCATTTATATGCTGCACAATATTCCACAACCCCTTATCTTGTAAACTACGCTAGAAAAGTAAAGGTGTAACGCCGTTTACCTTCCAAAGTGTGATTTACATAAAACGCGAAACTGGTCACGGTTCAGTACTCACCGAGCAAGTAACATTTTCAAAACTTATATTAACTTTTATACCGAACGAAATTAAAGCGTTACGAAAATGGATACAGACAAGTAAACTTTGCAAACTTATTTCGGGCGCAGCTTTTCACGCTTAAAATAGTTTGACCGAATGATACGTACAAGTAACGTCAACCTTTTTTCTCAGATATTTACTAGATGCATAATCAAGTGCCAAGTACTTGGCATTTGCTCAAGAAAATGGTATTATTTTGAAAAAATTTCTTTTCAACAGCTACATTCTCACTTTAGGCAAAATTTTCTCCCTCAGAACATTATTGAAAGAACGTAAAGTAAAAATAATTTACAATACATACACGGCCCGGTGTTCTATAATTATTCACCATTCTTTAGAACAACACCTAAAGCAACTTCAATTACATTTTGGTACGATAGTTTCCCTACCTTCTGAATAATAGGGGCAAGAATTTTCGAGAAAAAACCTGACAGAATTCTTTGCATGAAGTATTCAAATGCCTGATCGAATCAAGAATCGTTGAAAAATTGATAGAACGATTTTTCAAGAACGAAGCAAAAAAATCCACTTTTAGCATAGGATATGTTTTTGTGATGACCAAACCTGTAAAAAAACAACATGAAACTCCGTCACGCTGACTTTTAGTAATTTTGTCAGCATTTTTTTGGATTCGGAAAATTTCAGAGATAATGCTAACTTTCAGACATTTTGTCAGACAAACAATTTAAACTTTTTAAACTTGAAAATTTCAAACATCAGGATAACTTTCCGAAATTTTGTGAGACAATTTCAGAAATTGACTTTCAGACATTTTAACAGACTTTTTTGGACTTGAAACAATTTTCAGATTTCCACTGACTTTAAGATATTTTGTCTGACTTTTTTGAACTTGGAAAATTTTTCAAAATTCAAATGACTTTTTGGACTTGGAAGATTTCAAGAGAAATTCGAATATCACGAATTTATGGACTTGAAAAATTCAATGAGCGAAAGCATTCTATGTTTTATATAGTTTCATGGGTAGTATGGAAAAAACGGGGGCTTTCTGTGCTTTCTCTCTAATTCATACTTTCATCAATTTTACTTAGAATTCTCCACCTAATGCATACAGGAAATGCAAGTATAGGTGCCTAACTTAGGTAAGTACCTATTGTTTGTGTAAGATTTGGGTTTCAAAAAATTCTTTGAAATTTTGGTCCAGCCCCAACATAGAGATCACATTCATACGAAAATTGTTGAAAAAATAGCCGTATGTTTCTTCTTACGCGTATAAGGGTAAAAAAACAGACAACCTCCACTAAACTGTTTTAGAATGAAACAATCTTAAATAATAAGCACCGATTAAAAATGCCAAACCCAATTCAACCAGTTTTCACTAATTTAAAATCAGACAACCCCGATTAATAAGACTTTATCAGTACTGTAGCATACCAAAAACCTGTTCAAAAGGTTTTTACTATTTTAAAATCAAAGGATTTTGACTTATAAAACCTGATTAGAACAGTACCAAACCTAGTTTGATGACGTTGAATATACTATGAAATAAAATAATCATTACAGCAATGATCAGTTTTGATTGATTTCTACTTTTTTAAACAAGAAAGGGTTCTAATTCTGCACCCCGCATCTCAACTTTTTCATTTATATTCCATCTACTATTTCTTTAAAATAAAAAGAGCAGCACCCATAAAAAAAACTCAACTTTGATTGTATTAACCAGCTATTGAAACCGACCCGTTATAAAACTTTTATTTTTTTTCGTCATTCTCTCCATTTTTCACTCGAATGCATCGGAGCGAAAGAGAAAAAAAAGGTCACAAATAAATTGAAAAATTTTCTCATACGATCTGAAAATACATTTACCCGGTAATGAAATCATAAAACATTATTACTAGACCAAAACAGCATATGAGGATTTTTCGTCCGATAAACAGTCTGTGAAATATAGGAACTAAATCAATTTCACATCGTCTCAGTTTCAATCCAATTTTCGCAACCTTAAACGGAAATCGACTATAATAAGAAACATCTTCCTATTTTCTCGCATTTCACCTCAAGGTCTTTACTTTTCACTATTTTAACTGCGGAAAAGTTTTCGTCGTATGTGCAAAGTTGAGGAGGAAAAAAAATGTTTATCACAGATATCGAAATTGGCACACGTTCGAACCTCTCAAAGAAATTACTATGTATCGATGACTTCGCCTTTCGCAAAATTGTATTGGTTTCTTTGTGAAATTTTTCGCCTTCATCGAAATTTTGATCAGTTTGAAATCCATTTTTCATTTTGCCCTTATTATTTTAGTATCGAGTGTGAAAGTGAGTTTTATTTTATCCTGCGGGTTAATTCACCATCACTCTTTGAAAAAAGTGAGCTCGAAAGTATAGATATACTTATTACTTACAGGAACCGAGGAGAAAACCAAGTTGAAATATCATTTTTTTTTTCTTTTATAAACAGAGATACGAACCACGAAAAAGTTAGCCTTTAGGTTGATGTTCACCAAGTGACATTTTCACTCAAGTTGATTCAATTATCGCCCGGAAGTTTTTCGACGGTGGAAATTTTCATCACAGAAAACTTTCGCCATTCCGATGCAACAGAATTGAAACTTGAAACGTATCTAAATTAAGCTCTAAAAAATCGATGAATTTTTAATTGTAAATTTTTTCGTTCGTTTCAGCTGACAAAAAGCTAAAAGCCAAAGGGGTTAAATGAAACTTTTAAACAGATGTCAGCGAATATACGTATTCGGTTTCTTTGTGCCAACAACGTTGCCTTTTGAAATTCTCCACGGACTTGATATCTTAACATTAATTAAGTAGCTGCGGTGCTTATTTCTTACTGATGATATCTTCTGTCAAATGTTGGTTACGGATTGGTTAGTGCGATAACCCTTTTTGTCGGTCGAGTTGAAATATTTGCATTATGGGAGTTCCCCCCTTGGCGTGCATTTCGCCTCTTTATGAATCTGCCCTCCGCGTGTACGTATTTTCGCCGAACGAGCAACGATGAATGTGTTTTCGCCAACTTTCGCGTATACTGATTTGCGAAAATTCCGAAGACCATTTTTCCCCAGCTAAACCAGGTATACGGTGCTACACGCGTGCCGTATGTACAGGATGAAAAACTCTTCGCTTATTCGCAAACGTACCTATCTAGAGTTATTTTTTATGAAGGAATTGTTACTTTGGGAAATTGCCCTGTATGGGACGTGCTTTACCTTCGTCGCTTTAACAAACAAAAAAAAGGTTCTAGAGATTTTACGAAGGTATAAGAGAAAGAGAGGGAAAGGGAGAAAAAGAGTTTTGGAGTTGCTTTAATGCCTGCTATCAGAGTAATTCATATTATCATGTTGGAGGAGGGTAGATAGAACATGCATCAAGTATTCAATGTAAAAAAGGTCGTATGAAAATTTTCTCTGAAATTATATTACAAGTCCATGAATGAATTGCACTATTGTAGTTATATAAGTGTAGTATGTAATAAATCTATTCGCCCACATACTTCGGAGAGAACCGAGAAAAATTGGTAGTGATATTCGGGTGCAATTATATTGCCATTTGACAATCCCACACTTGAAAACGTCGAAATCTTTTTTTAAATTACGTTAGTATTGAAATTTTATGAAAACTGTTTCCAATGTAAAACAAATTGTTTGAAAAATTCATGAAATTTGGGTAGAGGGTAAGCCGAATCTTCGAATTTTTATGAAAATATTAAGAACGTCGTAAATATTGCTGGGAAAATTGGTACCTAATCAGAAAGCTGTATAAAATATCGAGAAAAAAATTTTAGTAACTAACAATTAAAAATTGTTCAAAATATAGGAATAGAAATGTCGACTTGGTATAAAATTTCAAATATTAAAATCCCCACCGTGGACCCCCGCGTCATTTTCATTTCCATTCTATTCAAGAAAGTATAAAACAAGAATATGATTCTGCTCTTTCCCCTATGTCAAACTGAAGTGAACATTTCAATCTGACATAATGTCTGACTTTATCTAATTGTAAGTTCAAAGAATCAGACACAATTCTATCATATTTCGTGGAATGTCTAAAAGTCAAATTTTGAAACAACCTAAATTTTTCCAAGTTCAAAAGTCAACTGACTAATTTATAAAATTTTTCGAAATCGAAAAAGTGAAATTTCTGAAATTTTTTCAAGTCCAAAAAATCGTTTGAAATCTGAAAATTTTTTCGAGAAAGTACAAAATAGGCTCACAAAATAGTCTGCGTGACCTCTAAAATTTTTCAAGTCCAATAGTATCGTATGAAATTTTTTTGCAAAATAGTTGAAATATTTTCAAGTTTTTTCTTTCGATTTTTAAACTGATTTTTATAATGTTTCGAACAATTTTGATTTCGTATTAACAAAAATCACAACTTTTAAAACGACTTTTCAAATAATATTAGATATCTTTATAACGTTTCAGTTTTTATATTATAATAATTTTTATGCTATTTTATCATAGCCAAAATATTTCCTGCAGTATTATCAATTTTTACACTTTTTTACTAAATGTTTACAATAATTTTGGTTTCTGTTTCATTAACTTTTGTATTAATTTGTATTTTTAAATCATTTTCTTGATGGGTTCATTTACACAATGTCACGAAAATTCAAAATGTCATTTTTTCATCCTTTTCATTGGCTTGACACAAACCGATACCAAAATCTAAATACTTATCACGACTAAAAAAGATTAAGGGTGTACTTTAGTAGGTAATTTAAGTAGGCAAAAAACATGAAATTCTATCGAAGAGATTACAAGC
>FIZU01048084.1:0-21107 GCA_900064475.1 Pseudococcus longispinus
GGGGGCCAGACCCCCCCCCCCCCCTAAATACGCCACTGGTAAGCTACCTATTACTTACGTACGTACTTACCCACCTAGGTAATTTCAACTGCTCATATTTTGATTAAATTTAACCAAACATGATCAGATTCCTTTTAATACCTTTTGATACAGTTTTATGATTTGTTCATTTCTCTTGATGTTTTGAAAAAAATTGAAATCTTTTCGACGATTTTCATGGATTTTTGATTTTTTTGAAATTTTTGGTGATCATGTATTTAGGTGTCATTGATAATATGTGTATATTGGAAGAAAAATTTTTCGACCAGAACTGAGCCATTTAAAGGAGAAAAATAGGCGAAAAAATCGTTTTCTTGCATTTTTGAAAGTAATGCACCACGATATAAAATTAAAAAAAAAAATGAGGTTGTACATCGAGACTAGGTACACAATACGTATTTTTTTCAAAATTTCACTTCCGAAAGGGATTACCAAAATTGCCGTTAAAAACCTTAAAATGTCTATTTGACCTTGAAAAAGTGCTCGAATTTTTTTTCAAAAAATTCCACAGATTATCCTTGGTACTGTATACTATCCCTGCAAGTTTGAAAAATTTTGGTTGGAAACTGCTAAAATATAAATTTTTAATGAAAATCTACGTTTATAACCTCCTCAAAAAGGGTTAGGGGTGAAATATCGAGCTGAAAATTTCGCCACGTGATTTCAAATTTAGTGCTGAGGGCCAAATCACCCCTATAAACCCGGCTATGCCCCTTTTTGGAAAAAAATTGATTTCAAGTCTGGAGAAATTTGATTTTTGATTATTTATGAACTTTTTTCACCAACGTTCAGAAATCCATTTCATACTGAGTAGATTTCTCTTAAAATTCAAGAAATGTTGGGAAAATTTGATTTTTAGAGATCCAAAATTAGAGTTCAAGAATCGCCTCGCCCCCCCTCCCTCTTCAATTCCAACAATTATCTTGACTATTTTTCCAATTTTCAGGCAATTTTCCCTTCAAATTTCGCCAATGGGGTGAGACAGCTGAGACTCCCTCAGACACACATATCCACTGATAAATCGTAAATAATTATTTCTCTGGAGGAAAATCCAAAATGAGTGAATTAGAATAGGTATTCATAGGTAACAATGTAAAATTTAATAATAACGTGCAAAAGTACCCAATATACAAGAATGTCATTCTTTATATCGGTCTCCTACGATGAAATCACTCAAATACAAAGGGAATGTACATACGACTACGTGTGCTCGCCAGTTTCAACTTATTAATTGAAAACTTCACACCCTTCTGAAATAATAATTCGTTATATTACGATAAATGCGGGCCAGCGGGTACTTTATTCATTTCTACCAACATTTCAAAAAAGCAAGCTGGTAAATAAAAAAAATACCTACATGAATTTCCCCCTCGGCAATCCCAGCAATTAGGTATATTTAAACTCAAAGTAAACAACAGAAAAGTAAAGTTTTATCTCGACTTAAAATTTTTTTTCGTTTCAAAGGTCTCGCGTTTCCCTTAAATAATTTCGTATCGTACGATAGTGATGTACGTATACCTACGTAATTAAAAACCTTGAAAAATTCTGATTTAGAAAAAAAATTCCCTAATTCATAAAAATACAAAGTAGATATTTCGGTATTCGTTATCATCTTACGTAAATTTTAAGTAATAAGTACATTTTAGAAGTAATTAGGCTATGCTAAAAAAATGAATGGAAATTTCTCAATAATTTTCGATAATTTATTTCCAACTTCCTGGTATAAATTGCTACTCGCAACAAAACGAAAAACATCCAAAATTGTACATCGCAAGTAACTCGTACTTACATCTTCGCAAAATTTCATCATCTAATAAACTACACCTATTTAATTACAATTTAATCTCGCCAATAAATAAAGACCTGTAATGAAACTATCACGTCACACACGCACACACACTCAGCTACATTGAAACGATGCCGTTCACACCGAAAAGTAAAACAATCGCGAAGTTGATGTACTCGTCAGCCTAAATTAGTTCGTGTAATGAACTCTACATTGCTTTGAAAATTATTCTGCGTTTTTTTTTTCCTAGACATGTCTGGATGGTTTGATGATTTAACAGGCACACGCGACTCGTCGGTGTCGTTAATGGCGCCTGACAATGTATTTTTCTACATGTAGAATATTTTTATGCTGATCGAATGAAAAAAATTACCGATTTAATTTTACAAATGATGTAAAACTGTAAACGTTTTATACCAGGTTGCATACGTTTGAAATTTTCCAAATACTGTCGAACTCGTAAATAAAACGTGAAAATTTGGCGAATTGAAAATTGTTTTTTTATTCCCATGGCGGCGAAATAAATAAGTCGAGTCGATGCCTATATTTAGTCAATTTTTCAGCCGGTAGAAAAAGCAAAATCTATACCTATCCGGGCTGGTTTCTAATCAAAACAAAACATATTTACAACCTAGTTTCAGTTCGGCCGCCGTCAAATACGAGGAAAAGTAATGGAAAATGTGCAAGTCAATAATTATTTGTATTTGCCAAACCAGTACTTTTCTTCTTTCTAGATTGATCGACGGCTTTTCAACCGTAACATAAGGTAAGGTAAGGTAAGGTAACGCGGTGACGATGATGGCGTGGTATCGGTATTCGTTTTATTATTGGCGTTATGACATCATCTGCGACTTGAAAATACCCTTTAATTATAAACTAGGCAACTTTTACAACGTCAATGAACTAAATGCGTATAATGTTTCACCGCGTCACTCATTAGTCAGCTAGTCGAGCAACGTGCTAGCGTCGAGTACGCAGGTGTTGGAAGTGGAGGGTCGAATCCGATAACTTCGAGGATTTCTTATTTTTTCAGCTGTATTGGTATCGGCGTAACGTTGAAAATTACATTTCCAATTATTTTAATCTCGTGCGTCGGAAAATAGTTGCTGGATTCGGCGAATTCGTAAACGAAGCGGATTTTTTCCTTAGTGGAAAGTACGATTTATACAGAATTATATTCGATAGAGTATTTTTCCACTGGAGAATGACTCGATTGTGGCAATTTTTCGAGACGAGTGATTGCATTATTTCTCATAGATTAAAATAATGAAGATAAAAAATGCATGTAAATGTGACAAATGCAAAAAAAAACAGAAAAGTATAGATATTCATCATTTCAACGAATTAGAAATAAAAAGTAATTGGAATGAAATTAATATCACAATTAAGATTATAACTATTGATACGAAAAATTAATATGAGTAGGTAACTAAGGTATTTGATTTTTATTAAGAAGTCTGGGGTGTCATCATTGACTTTTTTTGAAAAGTTGGAGTGGCGACTGAAATAAAGTTGTTGGGTGACGTCAAAAGACCATGGAAAAAAAGTGGGTCTCTAATTGGAACCAAAATTTTAAAATTTTAAAAAATTCTAAAGAAAACAATTTTAAATCCTTAAAAAAATTTATGGATAGTTAATCGTATTGTTATCATACTAAAAAGAAGTTTAAAAATACCGATTTTTCCATTTTAGTCCAGTAAAATTAGACCAAAAAAAATGGTGCAAATTGCATTTTGGGTTATCAAAAATTTTTTTGTTTTAAAATGTTTCTTTCGACGCCCTGATTAACCACTAAAAAGTTCTCGAACCTCACCCCTCGAGAAGTCCCTCAATTGTGGACCCAAAGAGACTCTCAAGCGGTTTTTTGCCCGTAGCTCTGTAAATATGCGTGAAAATGAAAAAATGGACATAATTAAAATTAAAGTACATAAAATTTGCAACAAAAAAGGTTATATTCATTTTTGTCGAAAATTCAACGGATGGCGCAAAAACAAGTGTCAAAATATAGAGGGTGAAACAATTGGAGATTTCCCTTCATTTGTATATTTTGACGCGTGTTTTTGTGCCATCCTTTCACTTTTCACAAAAAATTAATATAATCTTTTTTGTTGCAAATTTTATGTACTTTAATTTTAGTTATGTCCATTTTTTCATTTTCACGCATATTTACAGAGTTATGGGCAAAAACCCGCGAGGGGGTCTCTTTGGGTCTACAATTGGGGGACTTCCCGAGGGGTGACGTTCGGGGACTTTTTAGTGGTTAATCAGGACGTCGAAAGGAACATTTTAAAACAAACAATTTTTCGATAACCCGAAATGCAAGTTTATGTCTCTATTTCACTGGACTATTGTTTTTTTTTTAGAATGTTCAGAATTCAGATGGTTTTTGTACATGGACAAAATAGTTGTTTTCGACGATATTTTAAAATGAAATAAAAAACCAAATACAAATACGTGCATACGGTGTGAATGTTATTAGAAGTTCGATTTTCATTCCAGATGCATATAAGATGAACCCCGACACCATGTTCTTTCTTTAAGGGTTCTCAAAATTGCCTTCATTACACGAGATCATCTTGTAATTTGATATTATTTCATTGCAGATTTGAAACACGCCTAAAAAATATTCAGAAAAATGGAGATTTTTTTTCAATCTTTTATGGTAACAATACGACGAAACACGCACAAAAATCTAAAAAATTCAAAATTTTGAACCTCATCCAAAATGTTGGTTCAAGTCAAAGACCCAAAAATTTTTCCATGGTTTTCGAAATCATCTCTCAACATTTTTTCGACCCCCCCCCCTCCCGAGGGCCAACCTAACCTCGAGGATTTATCCTTAATGTTGAGGATTTTTGACTCGTTTGAAAAAACTTCAAGGATTTTATTGAGGATTTTCTTGAATTTTTCAGGAAAAGATGAAAAATATGGTAAAAATGTCTGTTTTTAGCTTAAAAATTGTCATCTTCTGGAAAAATTCACCCGTGCCCATCAAGTAATATATCTACTATGATTTTTTAATTTTTTTTCCTAATCATTTTTTTTTAATATCATTTAATAATGATGCATTTTTTTTCAAATAGTGAATAAAAAACATGAAAAAATGAGCCTATTAGTTATTTCAAATTTAATATCAAATATTCGATGAAAACTCGATTAAAAGCGACAAAATGACTAAAAAAAGCGTCAAGGATTTTTTAAGGATTTTTTTTCAAGCTAATTTTGAATGGTTTAGGAATTTTTAAAAATTTTAGTTGGGAGCTGTGCCCCCTCCCCAACCCAACTTTCAAAAAAACGACTCACCATAAGTTATCTATTCCTGTATAATTGTTGGAGAAAGGATTTTTAAAAGAAATGTCATAATTTTTGTGTTGAAGATAATTGAGCTTATTTTGCATATTTCAGACATTTTATGGCATTTTTGTCATTATTTTGACTTTCTGAGTCCATTGAAAAAATTTTGAGTGAAAAAACTGATTTTTTTCACAAGTAATTCTTTTTTTCACGATGTTTTGTTCTCCATTAATTGAGAATTCTAATGAATTGGGCATATTTTGCATATTTTTGCCATTTTAAAGGCATTTTCGTTATTATTTTGACTGTTTGTAGACTATTTTTTGCTTGTTTTTAATAATTTTGACCAAATTTTCATTTTTGAGCTGTTTTTGAGCAGAAATGTCAATTGAAAAAATTCTGAATGAAAAATTTTTTAAAGTGAAATTTTGTTCAGAATAAGTACCTACCTGTAAAAAAATTAATTTTTTGCAGAGGTAAAATACTTTTTTTCCATGAAGTTTATTTATAATTTTGGCATTAATCGTTATGATTTTAAATATTTAATTATCAAGTGATTTTTAGATACCTATTTGTACCTTCAACATCAATTTAATAGGTACCTACTTGTAATATAATTCTCAACACTAATAACAAGGAAAGGATTTCCTTCATAATACATTTTTTTCCCTGAAAAAACTACAAACTTTTCATAATTTTTAACACGAAATCGATTTTATGGGTTAAGCGAGCCTCTTATAAAGAAAATAAATAATAACAAAATTTACAAAACGTAAAATTTCATTTCCGTACAGAGCGATTAGTTTTTTTCTAAGAGGCTTACCTACTTTTTGAGATATTTTCGTTAAATGTTTGAAAATGGAACTTTTACTCGTTCATTGTGAAAATCTTTAAATCTAAGCCTCTTATATAGCAAAAAAGGCCATAGTTTTGGAAGGAAAGAAAAGCAGTAAAGCTTTGTTTTTTCATTCATTTTTTCAAGTTCGCTGAGAAAATCCATTTTTCGATTCAGAAATTACGAGTATTTGGTATCAAAAATTGCAACCATCGAGTTGCTACATTTGGTGAAATTTCTTAATTGATTTTTGATTATAATAAAAATTGTTAAATAGGTATTAATTATTCTCTGTCAAAAATGTGATGTTTTGAGTTTCGTAATGCAGGCAATCAGAATTTTTCATTGGCTTGTCTGAATGTAAGATATTTTTTTTTTCAAGACTTTCGGTGCTAATATACAGGGTGACCCATTTATCGGGTTGATGGATTTGAAAATTAAAAAAACTTAAATAAATATTTTGAAAACCAAGTCTCCTAGAAAAAACTAATAACTCTCGGAAAAAAGAAAATTTTAAGCTCTACAATTTTCATCCCTTGCATTTTTTTCGTAGCTCTCAAACTTTGGCCAGAAAATCCAAGTTTATGGGAAATATGGTTTTGAAAATAAAGATAAAAACAAAAAAACAGAATAGTCTTTGTGAATTTCTCATAAACATGGATTTTCTAGACAAACTGAGGGGTGCTACGAAAAATATGCAAGGGATGAAAATTGTAGAGCTTGAAATTCTCTTTCTCGTGTAAACTGGTATTTTTTTCCTAGAGGGCTTAGTTTTTGAAATTTTTGCAGTTCAGTTTTTTTTAAATTTTCAAACCCATCGTTTCAAGATTTAAACCCCCCAAATATTTTCAATAAAATCAGGTAGTCGTGAGTATCGAAATTCTAATTTTTTTTATAGATAAGTTGTAAAATTAAACTGAAATGTACTACCTAAATCAAAATAAACTGTAATATTTTAAACATTATTATTTAATTCATTTTTCATTCAAATTAGATAAGTCCCTTGAAAGGAGCCAATTTTTTTTTACAAAATCTCACTATTCAATCCTTCATGTAAAATCATCGAAAATATTTAGTTTGAATAATTTTTTTTTAATTTGAAAATATGTTTTCCTTACTGAGCATTTTTGGCCAAAATATGTCTTTTCATATTTTAATGGTAAAATATGTTCTCTTCTAACAAATTAAGTTTATTCAATTCAAAATTTGATGCAATTTGCATTTTGTTTTATGTTAAAAATTATTTTTCTAATTGAAATGTTTAAAAAAAACTGTTTTCTTTCTAAAATCGTACAAATATTTTAAATTCTCCAAAAAAATCTAAAAAAAATTGATTTTTTTTTTATTTCATGAAATAACTATCGATGTTTTTTGCAGGAAGAAAATGGATTTTATTATTCAAAATAATTTTCGTTCTTCAATATTTTTTTGAAAGTTCCTTTGTTCTAAAATATCTGTACAGAGCATTTTTGAGAAAAAATGTGCCTTTTAATAGCAAAATACGTCCAAATATTTCCAACAACTTTGCTCGAAAAACTGATTTAAATATTTCTCGATAGAATACGATTCAGGGAAAAGATACGTTAAAACATAAAAATTCAATGATGGTTGGTATTCTTCAAAATTTCAATTATTTTTATTTTCTGTCATAATGTGATATTTTGATGTTATCGAAAGAATTCCCATATTTTATTTTTATTTCAAATTTGATCTATTAATAAAAAGTAGCTAATCAAATTACATTTTGAACCCAATCCGTCACCATTTTTTTTTTGACAAATGATTGCAGTATACATATAAAATGAGTGCAGTGTGCATGCATATCTTACACCCAACATATTCTCGACCTCTTAATTAAGATATGTAGATACCACCAGTTCGAAAAAAACCCAATTTTTTGTCAAATAAGTACATTGCATTACGAACACATCGACGACGAATTCGCCATACTAATTTTCGCAACTGGCACGTGCATCTACTTAATTTCATTCATAAATTGTAAAGAGCCATATAATCTCATAAAAAAACGAAGAAATGAATTATTAGAAATAATTTCTTTGAATTAAAACGATCTCGTATCCTCGGTTGACATTGAGAGAGGTCACCAGCTAGTGAATTTTTTTAAATATTCGTTTAACGCGCAAAGCCTCCGGGATAAAAGGAACAATAAAATTCGAACAATAGCGAAATAACGAAGGGTACCTACGTAATGATAACGAACAATTAATTACGTTGATTTCAAATACTCGTATAGCTTGTAATAATTAAAGTGAATCATTTTCGATACACTTTAATTATAGAAATGGAGGAAAAAAAAACACCGATGAGTGCATGAATGACTTTTTTTTTCATTTTAGAAAATATCCAAGTTACATAAATATTGACGTTAATTTTACTCAATAATTATTCTCGATGATTAATGCGTACGTTAATCGTAACTTATAGTTTTTTTTATTCGATAACGCTAGAAATCGCATGAATGGATTTTCTTTTTAGAAAAATAATACATCTCGGTTAATTAAAATTCGAAAAGGAAAATCATCGGTTACGTCATCGTTCTGTATCATCGTACGATTAGATTTAATCAAATTGAAATTCGCAACTGCATTATAATAAACAAGGTCGAATGCATTTTATTCGGTAATTGATCGATTTTAGAATTTTTTTCAAGCTTCATTAAATCATACTTTTGAAAAGAAAACGGTATTCGAAATTATCGATCAATTTATATCAAATGAATGAATTTTTATCATCGTCATTGGATTTCTCATCTCGCCAACGTCAAATCTATCGATTATAATTAAGTTCATCATTGAAGGTCGATTTTGATTGTTTAGAAGGTGATTTTCGAGCCAGTATCGCGAAAAAAAATTGGAACGATGGCGCCGAATTGTTGCTAAAATTAAGCTCTACGTGTTTCCTGACCTTTATTCGAAACCTCGATAGAATAAAGAATACATGTCGAAATTCACACGTATTATAACGTTATCTTATTGTTTTTACCTGGTTCGCAGATGGGTTGAGATGGGCCAAAAAACACCTACACGTATCTAATTTCTACCCTCGTCAAAAGAGGTAGATCTGGGTTGCTTTATTTATCGAAATCTTAGACAAAAGTTAATTTCACGGCTTTCTGGTACATTCGGGATATAAAATTGATGAAAAAAAATATAAACAATGTGGCAAGTCGGCAAACGCGTTTAATTCATTGTTACCTAATTCGCAGGGTTGTTCGGTGCTCCAATTCGAAAAGTACCTAACGGTTTCTGTCGTGGATGTTCAATCCGTTACAGAAAGCTGGAATTGGGACAGCGAACATAATAAAATCTTCTCGAATACGAACCTTATGCAGATCTCAATTCGAGAGATCATTTCAACAGTTTTCAACTAAGCCTAAGCTGTGAATGACCTTTGCCTCGTCCAGATGGTACCAATGCAATTTACCACGTCTCTGGTCCTTTTTTTCCCTAAACAAAGTGAATAACAAAGGTAACCACAATTTGATTTGTAAAGAAAAGAAATCAGATTTTTCGGACGTTTATTGTGTTTCGAAAAGCGCGCCGGACGGTCCGATGTCTCGTGGCCGCCATCACCATCGCCACAGCGATCGCGAGAGACGATACTGAAACCTATTATGTTGTTTTTCGAACAAAACCGTCCACGAGGGCGAAAAAAAACCCCAACGTTAAGAAAAAATTGACACATTCATAACATATGATTGTTATTTTGTATGTGGAACTAGTAGCAACGACCTTTTCTCTATTGGCCCAGGTGAGAGGTGAATACACTACATCTCACTCGTCTGACCTAAATGCCGCCATCGTTCCGAACCAATGGTGGCGACCAAGGATTCGTTTTAACATTTTCAAATAGGTATGAAAAGGTCACCTCGTATACGACGATAGCAAAAAATCACCGATACTACGAACCAAAGGTCAACAATCTGGTAATTATGCATTTCTCGTCGAACCCTAACCATACGTAGGGAGGTTTTTTTTTCATCTTAATCATTTATTTAGATAAATCGAATTCCACCAGTCGTTAAATTCCCGTTGACGTGAAAATAAATGATTTAGATGCGAGACGATGGAGTATTTAGGTGCCTTTGAGGAGCCTGCCACGAGCCAACGTATTTCTTTTAACTTTTGTTATTCGAGATGCAAGTGGACGAATAGATACGGCGCCGTATGAATATATAGGTATGTAGTTTTTTCCTTTTCCAGGAAATGCCTTTTCAACGGGACTATTAAGAGTAAGTACATCGGAGAGGCAATAACCTCTTTTTTTATTGTTTCAATGTCAGCCAGCCTCGTATTCGTGGTACCTTTTCGATTGAAATTTTTAAAAATTCTCTTTTGTTCAGCTCTCTCCCTTGACCATCGTGGCGATGCCTATGTCTACACGTATCATTAATGAAGTTTCTCACGATTGAAAACAAAGTGCCAGACATTTAAAAGATAAATGCAATTTCAGTGCTGCCTTCCTGACTGACGTCGCCTTTGATAAAATTCGCATACGAATTTGTCGTGGAAAGTGGAGAAATTTGTCACGTGCGAAAGAACTCCAAGGCGATATCAAGTATCTTCAGCTTTTCTTAATTTTTTTTAATGTGAAATTATATTCTTAGTATCAAAATTTGCACATTTCAAGTATAGAATTTGGCAAAAGGCATTGTAACTTGAGAATGCACTTATTTGAATTTCTATTAATCGATTATTTTTTTCCAAGAAATTTCATTAAAATCGAAATGTCGTAGAAGTCGATAAAATATTGAAAAAAAATATTGAAAAATATGAAAAATAATTTTAAGATATCATTAACTTCTCAAAAAATGAAATTTACAAAATTTAAAATACCAATTGATTGATTCGTATTGTTTCTTTAATTTATTACAAGTTTTGAATGCAGTCTATTAAAAATTATATGATCGATTAAAACTCATAATCGACTAAAAATCGTAATCGATTAAATGATTATTTTTTTCGCAATCGACATCACTAATTGGGAGGGAAATGGTTTGATTTTTGAGGAAGGGTTTGAATTTCAGTTCTTAAAAGTCTTATTTAAAAATAAATTTTAAACTTTGAATACCGCTACTTCTCAAACAAAGAGAATAATCGAGAAAAATACGAACAAATGAATTGATAAGATTTTTAATAAACACGTAGACTGGATACAGGATGGCTCAAAAGTAATTCCCGTATTTGACGAGAATGGTTTACTGGAAAAAAAGAGTATTCGCCTAAGAAAGAATTAGTTATGCAACTTCTATATTCCCATTGCGTATTTCATTACTGAAAAACTGGATGAGAACTGACTTTTGAATCACCCTGCATGATCTTCTATGGGGAAATTCAGCTTTTAAATTATTTTAAATTTTAAAGAAGTTTTAAAAACGAAAAGTTAATGATTTCTTATTATAACTATCAATTTCTTGTTTCATAATTTTTACTTTAAAAGTATAGGTAATATTTTCTGACAAAAACTTTCCAAAATATCACCAAAAATCATAAAATTCTATTGAATATTTTAATTTTAAGGACAAATCACAAATATTATTTCGTTCTTTTTTCAAGTGGAAATGCCCTAAAAGTGAGAAAATAAATTGAAATCTTTGTAATAAGAAGGTAAGTACTTGAGTAGTACCTACCTACTTACTCAACTAAGAATTGAAAATCAGCTAATTTATGGTTTTTCCTACAACTTTTTGTTTAAAATTCACCCAACGCAATTATATGATTACCTATCATAATTCATAAAGTTTCCCTTGAAAAGTAAGGATTATTATAATTATGATACTTTTGTTGGAGGAAAGAGGAGGGGGAGGGTAGAGGATCTAGGTATTATTAATTTTGAACAAAATAAGTGAACGAAAAAAATCATCGAAAAAAAAACCTAGGCTACATTACTCGATTTTATATTGAAAATTTAGAATGTGAGATTGGCACCTTACCTTCAATATTTCATGATTTTTTATTTGCACGTAAAATCAATTGAAAGATTTTTGAAAAAACTTTGTTCACAACACCCCCCCCCCCCTCCATGGACGCATTTTTTAATAATTTTTTTTCAAAATGTTTTTTTTTGACGTTTTGGTGTGTCACGTCAAGCATAGAGGTCCAATACTTTTCTTTGGTACAGAAAAAGTCAAAATGTCATCATTTTCGTAACATCATAACATTTCTGATATTTTTAAAACTTTTTTGGGGAAAAACATTCAAATTTGAAACAAAAAATTCATCATTTTTTATTAAACATTTTTTCACATTTTTTCACTTTTTTTGGAGAAAATTTTCAAAAGGTACAGAAAAAATCAAAATTTTGTACCTAGTTTTTTAAAACATGTTCAGACATTTTTTCAACTTTTTTGTTTCAAATTTTCAAATTTGGAACAAAAATAATCAATGATATTTTTGACATTTTTTTGACTTTTTTGAAAAATAATTTCAAATTTGAGATAGAAAAAATCGAATTTTTGTAATTTTTCAATATATTTGACATTTTTCTAGTTTTTTTGAGAAAAACTTTCAAATTAGGAACAAGGAAAATAAGCAAAATAAAAATTTTGAGACATTTTTTAAACTTTTTTGAAAAAAATATTCGAAGGTACAGAAAAAATCAACATGTTGTAAATTTTGTAACTTTTCAACATTTCTTGACATTTTTCAGTTATTTTGAGGAAAACTTTCAAATTTGGAACAAACAAAATAAAAATTTCATCATTTTTTATTAAACATTTTTTGAAATTTTTTCAATTTTCTCACAAAAAATTTTCAAAGGTACCTACAAAAAAATCACAATTTTGTAAATTTTTAAATCATTTTCAGACATTTTTTAAATTTTTTTGAAAAACATTTTCAAATTTGAGACAATAAAATCGAAATGTAATTTTCGTCGTTTTTTTAACATGTTTGACATCTTTCAGCTTTTTTGGAAAAAGCTTTCAAGTTTGGAACAAACAAACAAAATGATTAAATTTTGTCATCTTTTATTAAACTTTTTTGAACTGGTTTCATTTTTTTTTGGAAAAAATTTTCAAAGGAAAAAAAATCAAAATTTTGTAAATTTTTAAAATATTTTTCAACTTTTTCGAAAAACAAAACATTTTTGAAAAAAATGTTCTAAGGTACCAAAAAAATCGAAATGTTTTTTTCGTAATTTTTCAACATTTTCAACATTTTTTAGTTTTTTTTGGGGAAAAATGTTCAAATTCGTAACAAACAAACAAAATAAATAAAATGAAATTTCAGTCATTTTTTATCAACAATTTTGTGACATCTTAAAAACTTTTTTGGAAAAAATTTTCAAAGGTTCAAATTTGAAACATGGAATATTCAAAATTTTGTCATTTCAGAGCCTATCGCCTATCCTCAAGAGAAGCGAGAAACGCCTCAAAAAGTGAAGCCGTGAAGGAAAACAGGAATCTGGAGGAGGGAGTAAAGTCCCTTAGTATTTATTGTTTGCTATAGTTTACGAGTATAGGTACTTTTTATTGATTTTTTTCACTTTATGGCTTGAAAGATGAATTTTTCCAAATGCAATTTTGGCATATCCATTAAAAATATTTCATAATTTGAACAAAATTTATCAAATTTTAAAGAAAAGTTGTAATTTTTAAATGATTTGCCAATGACTACCTAAACATTGACGAATAATTCTAAAATTGATTTTGCCAAATTAAGAGTTTTTTTTCCTAAAGCTGACATTCGTCTCTTGGTGACTTTTTAGGAATTAATTTCAAAGAAAATTTGCCATTTTAGAAAAAAGTTGTCAATTTTCGAAACAAAATCAATATTCCTTGTACATGAGTAATTTTGACATTAGGCAAAAATTGTCCCAGTCGAGTATATTGGCCAATTTTAATAACTTCAATTTAAATTTTGGCATGACCATGACTACTGCTGCAAAAAACTCCCAACAAAAAATCATGTAGGTAGGAGAAGGTACCACCAAAACTAGCTTCCATTAAATTATTTTCCCGGTTAACTTTCTCCTTTCAATTTTTTCAGTTTATTAGCCCCAAAATTAAACCCGAAGGTCGTTCTCATGATTGTAACGCAAACAAACCTGTAAAAAAAAATTAAACATCAATACGTATCAATCGGCATAGTCATCCAAATGTTTGAAAATTCCCTTCGATACGTTCGATTAATTAATTTAGCTTCAATGAAAATATGAGATAAAAATTTTACACACAAACGTATGACGCAATAGCCATATTTCGCATACCTCTATCTCCTCACTCGACTAATTATTGTTAGAACCGAAAAAAAATTCTATCATCTGTATAGATTGAACATTTTAATAGATAAAAAATGTAACTTATTAACCTTGAAAATGAAATAGCAGGGCAATAATGACGTTACTTTTTTCCACCCGGGGTAAACAAAATTCACCGGCTAACCGGTTTTTCGTGATGTGTATTCGCGATACCTAAACCTACTACGTACCTAGACCTACAACACTATCTAAAATTTCTTTGAATTTACGTACTGCTCAACATAATAATAATCTAATAGAGTAATTATTCATTTATTATGAACGGCTCGAATAAAAGCCAAATAATACAATTCATATTCGAGAGTATTGAAAAGAGATACATCTTGAATATCGAAGGTCATATTTGTTGTTGTTTACTACTCTTCGTCATATACATAGAGGTTTAGATGGATGTATCTATCGTGTATACGAAATTAAGATTTTTTTTCTCCCTCTTCATTCATTCAAGTTCATACTCACTTTTATATTACGTCGATAGGTAGGTATTTTTTCCAAACAATGTTGCGAGAGATGTCAATAAAACGTAAACATGAAACGTGACGTTCCCTAGTCAACATCAACAAACCATAGAATGGAGAATTTTAACGATTTTTCGCCCATCGAGTATTGTTCTTTTTTTTTCATCACGTTTACCAACATCAGTTTAACATTGAGTAAATATTTTGGCTGCGGTTTGGAAGGAATTCCTATTGAAAAGAGTTAGGATTTGCGATTAGATGTATTTATCGAATTTACGTTAGGTAAATAGACGAGTGTATTTGATCGAATGTTTGATTAACTTATTATTTCATCGGCCGGAGTTTACAGGTGCGGAGATATTTTGAGTAAAAGTGGAAAATTACGTAGGCAGATTTTTCCAAGTCTTTGATCAATTATTTATAGTCTCGTACGAGTAAAAATAACATTTAGTTTTTTATTTCCTATATCGAAAGTGGCCTTGGTGTTTATACCCTTTATAATTCAAGAAACCCTAATCGTTTGAAATTCGAAGAAATAAACCCCTTTTATTTATTCAGCTTCCATATCGATAAAATTCCCATTCTTGGTGATTTTTTTATACACCTACGTATAAAAAACATAATGGATTAGGCGAATTCGAGCGAATTTTGTCGCGCCTTTTTTAATTAACCAGACAACTAGATAGAAGAAATTAAAAGATGAGCATTTTTTTACCCGATTCCTTGAAATTTACACGGATTGTTACAACCGTGACGTATATTCAGTGACGTCATTCGACTAGAAAACGAGATTTTTCGGAAATATTTCCCAAACTGGTTTCCGTCTTCCTGAGGTGTCTTTTAGGATAACCTTTCATGTTATGAAATTTTTTCTACCTTGTCTGAATTTTGGCGCGATTGTGCATAATTTACCTACGTAAATATCCGTCGCTGTCTGGAGCGTTGACATTAAAAATTTTCATAGGTGGAGGTGATCATCTTGAAGATGATGGTGGTGGGGAGAAGAATTTAATGGAATGTTTTACCATATAAAGATGAAAAAAAAACACTAACGCAACAAATGCGTTAGAAAAGCTGATTTTTTCCCAATATTCAGTTCATTATAGGTCTTCAACGATCGTAAAAATTTCACTTCGGATGATAATTTGAAGTGAAATTTAATTTTTGGGTAGAAGCGAACTGTATTATCACAAATATCTCGAGAACCGGTTCTTAAAATTGAAATTACTATATGATATTTTTTGTAAGTTTTCTCAAGTTCGATAAAAAAGGTTATGTGTAATTTTCACGTAAGTGCTATATTCAAGGCGGTAGAGAGTATTGAAATTTTCTATCGTGAATATCTCGTGAACCAGTTCGTAAAACTGAAAATAGTATAGAAGCTTTTTTATGTATCCTTTTATGTGCTATGAAAAAGGTTATGTATAATTTTCACGTAACTACTATATTCAAGGTGCTAGAGGCATTTGAAAATTTTAATTACGAATAAGTGGAGAACCAGGACACCGATTTTTCTCAAATTCAATAAGTTTCCTTTTCCAGTAGTTCCAAACTTCTCATGAAAATTTCAATTCATTCGGAAGATTATTACTTGAAATATATATACTATACAGATGCCATATACCGACATTAAAAAAATGTTGAATATCGAAATTCATACCAAGTGTCTATATAATGAACATGAAACGTCAAAAAAATAACACTTTACCGCCCCCCCCCCCCACCAAACTTCAGCTGATGTAAAAGACTTGATTATTATTGCACATTCGAAGTAAAAAATGTCATTTCTCAAAAAACAAAAAAATGGAAAATGACGATTAAAAAAATTCTCATATTTCAAACGACTTTTTGGGCACAATCTTTTGATCATTTCAAGTGACCAAACGCACTTTTGAAAACCTCAAAGCGTCTACTTTCCAAAAATATGAATGTGTTTACTCAAGCGTAATTTTGTTTCTTCAATATTCAACTTTGAAAAATCCATTTTTTAAGTTATGAAATTCCAACTTCTGGAAATTTTATCTGTTTTGAGTTATGACATTGACATTAAACCTCATTATATCCTATTCCAGTGCTTTTTTGCAAACATTTCTACTTACTTCAGGTTTTCAAGATCCTTGAATCTGGTTCTGGCGTTATTTTGACCCTTGACCGAAAAATATGTCTTCCTGAGATGGGGCATAGATCCGAAATTTAAAAAATTTTTGAAGCTATTAACTGAAGTATCAAACACCTCGAGTTCGTTTCTGACGTTATTTCACCAAAAAACCAAGAAATATTCCAAATGGGTGGGGGTGGGGTCAATTCAAAATTTTTAGGTTAAATATCAATGCATAAGTCACGGTTTTCAATCTCTGGAATCCATTTCTAATGAAATAAATCTGAAAGAAAACTCCAAGATGCCTTGTAGTCGTTGTAGAGATCGAAGGAAAGGGGAGGAGACGGACCAAAAATCAAAAATTTTCGATATTATCGAATGAGGTATCAATATATATATTTTTTGACCTCTGAAATCCATTTCTGATGTTATTTTACCAAAAAGAGTAAAAGGTACTCCAAAGGAGGGGGGGGGGGGGCTCGAATCAAAATGTTGAAAAATTTCAAATTGTATATCAGTGTGTCTGAATTATTTGTGACCTCTGAAATTTATTTCTGATGAGAAAATTCTAGACTAAAACCTGAAGATGCCCAGGAAAACGAATGAAGGGGGGGGGGGGGGGGGGGTTTTCCAAAAAAAANNGGGGGGGGGGGGGGGGGGGGTGAGTTACCAAAACGAAAATTTTTCAACACTATCAAGTGAAGTATTAACATGATCATTTTTTCATTTTTTTTCAACTTCTCGAGGCCATTTCTGATGTCTTTTTACTAAAAAAAATGAAGAGTTACTCTAAGAGGGGGAGGGGGTCAACATTTTGAAAAATTTCAATTCGTGTATCAGTGTGTCTGAATGATTTTTGTCCCCTGAAATTTATTTCTGACCAAAAATTTTTAGACTAAACCCTGAAGATGCCCACAAAGATGGAAGGGGGAGGGGGTACCAAAAATGAAAATTTTTTGACATCATGAAGTAAGGTATCAACACGATCATTTTTTTACTTCTCAAGTCCATTTCTGATGTCATTTCACTGGAAAAAATAAATCGAAAATTTTTCATTGCAATCTTGCCAATTTTCGATTTTTATAAGAAATCAAAATTTTCTTGATTTTTCAAGGTGAAAATTTATTTTTGCAAAAATCGAAAATTGGCGACGCTAAAATGAAAAATTTTCAACATTTTTAATCAAAATAATTTTTCTGCATCAAAAGGGGCCCTTTAGATTCGGTTTTGGTACGAAGCGGAGGGTAAATTTTTTTTGTAACCCAAAAATCTCGATTTTTCAGTGATTTGCCACCAGGCAATAAGTGGTATCCAATTTTGAGGTCAATGGCCCAGGGAGGTGTAGAAACTTGAATTTCAATTTTTCAGATGGGGAACGGGGTGACCGAGGTACCAGACAGGCGGCACTACTCAAAAGTGACAAAAAACTGTGTTTTTTTCAAAAATGACCCCAATTTAAGCACCACCAGCTCCATCCTCCTTTGAGCTAGGGGTCTAAAATATTATATGGTACATCTCCAACTCAAAATAAACAACCCTCTTGAATTTGGTCAAAATACGAGGTATATTTTTTTTTCACTCCACCTTACTCACACGTTGATACCTCAGTCAATAGCATCAAAAAATTTTGATTTTTGGTCCTCCTCCGCCCCTCATGTAATTGGGCCTCCTTTTCGGTGGTTTGACTTAAAGTTACCTCAGAAATGGATTTCAGAAGTGAAAAAAATACAGTTTGATATCGAATTCAAAATTTTGAAAAATTTTGATTGTGAACCCCTCTTCCCCGGGTCCAGTTCTAATTTTTTGTTGAAAACCCAATACATTTAGATCTCGCTTGATTGCGTTGAAAAATTATGAATTTTAGTCTCACTCCCCCTCCCCCTCCCCCACCTAAGCCGCCTTTTAGTTAAGTATTGAGGTGATTACTTAGCTCGTAATTAATTAGTACAAGCCCACAAACAAAAAGAGTTGATTTTGTTTTGTTTTCTGTGATTTAACTTTTTTTTTGAGCTACATTTGTTAGGGTTGGCACAGAGAATATTCTCACTGAGAATTTGCTCAACGAGTACGAGCATTTTCGAAAATATTCTTTGGAAGAAAATGTCGAAAATATTTTCCTTTTTTTTACTTTCAAGTAATTTTTGCGAGATTTTTGACAGTTTTCATGATTTTGTGGCAGTTTTTTCAAAATTTTCGACAATTGTAATGAATTTCGAGCCCTTTTTCATATGATAGATTTTTATATACAGAATGAAAACCCCCAATTTTAAATCCATCAAGTATAATACAAATATTGAACATTTTCGATCGAAAAACATGCCTATACAAACGAACGTCTTCCAACTAAGTACATATTTTTTATTATGAAATTTTACATAACACGTGATGCAATTCAACCTTGGGTGCGAAGTTTTGGTTTATAATTGAAATTTACACCGTTGTTTGATTTTTTAAATTTCCATTACGATTCGAAACTCCGCCAACGTTCCTTCTAAAGGCATGCGTTAATCGCATCGTATTCGCATAAATGGAATTCATTAATAACAGGAAACATACTCGGTGCAATTTTATCTGTGTAGACAATTTGCGAAAAAAAAAATTATTGTCTTATTGCATAATTGCGAAATGCCTTCCTTCTACGCCACGTGAATACGGTTACCTATACCTACATATACCCATTTAAAAAGAAATTGTTATTCGTTGCAACCTTGAGTAAAAATGTGCGCTTTAATTATCACTATTATGCGTACTAAAACATGTATATTAAATGACAAATGAACGAGGTGTAGGAGATACTCGTAATATTGGTACCCTATTCGATGCCAGCACTGGTCATACAATTTTACTGAAATTATTTCAAAACTGAGCCTAAATTGGCAATAAGTACCGTGCATGTTTTGTAAATAATGCGAAGAGTGAATTTGCTGGTCGATTTGAATTTTTTACGTGTTTTGAATTTTTTTTTTTTTCAAAGTCAAAATGATTTGAAAAATACGTACGTATATATTTAAAATTTTAAACGCATTGAAATAAGGTATTCACTCACCTTGCTATCTGCCTGCGGAAAATTTCGTATTTATATTAATAATCTATACAGAAAATTTATCACATCACATACGAAAAACCTTGTAACTTGTAAATATTCAACTTTGAAGCAACACTGACCTAGCCAAAGATTGTCATATGTACTCGTATTTCGTATACGTTGCGTTGGAATTCATTCATAAATGTTAGGTACCGGTGCCCTTTTAATATTTATTATTACTATCGTATTAGAAAGTCAAAAATTCAGCAATAATCGAATGAACTTTGATCTTTAATATTGATGTTGATGTTACGAATAAATTATCGAGTGGGTAATTGAATTTATAATGGATTCGATTAATTAAGTACATACTTGACTTGATGCTTAGACTGTGTACACATATAAGCACGAATGAATAAAAACCAGAACTGCTCGAAATACCAAAATTAAACCACTCGATGAATCGAGAGTTTACTAACATGTTAAGTATTACCGACTTTTTTCGAGTTTATTAAATATTTTGATGAAAATTATCCATTTTTCATTGAAAATGATATTAAAATTGCAAAAATATTGGTATAATATTTGTAAATTCCTGTTATAAAATTTAGCGAAATTGATTCCAAAATTCGAGAAAATTTATTAAAATGTGTACGATTGTTGTCAGAAAACTCCTAGAACAAAAAAATGGTGAAAAAATTGTTATTTAAAACATCTTACGCTGAGAATAAGTTCATATAAAGCAAACAGTAGGAATAGTCTAGATTCTATACCCGATTATCGTTCAAAAAAAAATTTTTTCAAGGTGAATAAAAAGTTTTGCTTGTTTCATGTACTTACGGATGTGCTCGATGAAAAAATGCAATGTTCCCAACCCTAGGTCCCTGGGGGCCCTCACAGGGGGGCTCCAAAGGGTGAAATTTTGGTCCCGTGAGTACTTTTTGGTGAACGTGGGAACATTGCATTTTTAGTAAGTACATGTATCACTGATTAAAAAAAACGAATGTTCCCACCCCCACCCCCCTGGGTTCAGGTACCACCCCCCTTTTAGAATTTATAAAACACCATTCAACTTCGTTATCAGATTAAATTTAACGCAAAATTCCTAAAAGTGAAGCATCTTAACGGAAAAAATTACTTCCCCCTACCCTCACACCATAAATTTAGGCCCCACCCCCCTCAAAATTCATGATACAATATCTCGAGCTGTAATTTAGTTATTTTTGTGATTTTTTTTTCTATTGATATTATTTAGTTACTCCAGAGTTTGAAAAATGAATTTTTCCCCTCCC
>FIZU01048088.1:0-11426 GCA_900064475.1 Pseudococcus longispinus
GAATAAATGAATGAATGAATGAATGAATGAATGAATGAATGAATGAATGAATAAATGAATAAATAAATAAATAAATAAATAAAAATTATTAGATTAATATAATGAATTAAATTTTTTAGTAAAAAAGCTGAATTGAATTTGAAAGACAAAAAGACCCTAAGAATTTTATATAAATTTTATTTAATTTATTTGGGGTGAATTTATTAGAATAATTTATTGATATTAATTTGTTGAAAAATGTTAAAAAATTAGGGGAGAGGGTGGCCAGATAAAAAGTGATTCTATGTTTTAAAGAAAAATACCTGGGTAGGTATCTATTATTTTGTTAAAAGATTCCTACGAGGGCGAAATTTTTTTCTCAAAAAGACATTCAAAAACTGAAATTTCTTAATTTTTTTCAATATTTCAGTCAGCATAGGAGGGCTTGGACCACCTTGGACAACCTCCTTGAATACGCCACTGAGTTCAATTTTAAATTGAAAGTTTTGCTGACAAAGTTTAGTTTGTATAACTTTGCAATTTATTCCTTTGTTGGCAGTTATTCAATGAACGCGTCACTAAAGAAAAAATTTGAATGGTTAAGGTTTTATTTACACACAAAAATGATGTCATGCTTGTTTTGGGAGAGGACTGTTCTATTTTTTTTTTTTCAGAAAATACTTTTTTCGGGAAATAAGTACTTAGATAGGTATAGTTTTTCGAAAGAAAGATTCGAAAAGAACGAAAAATATGTTTTAGAAATGAAAGAGACGACAGCACGAGAAGTGTTAAGATTACCTAATAAAACGAATTCTTTTATAGGGATAGGCATAAAATTTGAATATCATTACTGTAAATTCATTTTGAGCTAAAGTGTTTTCAAAACAAGGTTTCAGATTCAGTTTTTCAAGAAAAAAAAATCAAAATTAAATACCTACAAAATTCGTTTGTCGGAGTACCATTTCTATAAGGAATTCAAATTAAAAATCCGCTATTAAATTTCCTGTATTTTCATCAAACGACATTATTTCATTTAGAAAAATATTTTACTCACCTACTCGAAGAATTTGTTTCTGGTGGAAGCAGAATGTTTTGAAAAATATGTCCATTAATCAATTCGAGTAGAATATTTCAAAATTCTTCAAAATTCTTCGTCTGGTACATTTATTCTATACCTAAAGGAAACAGGGAAATGAAAAATAGTAGGTACCGACCTATGTGGGAGTATTTTCACGATTTAGACGATAGATGATAATAATCCGTGAAGATTTCAGCCTAAAATATGAATTTCATCTAAGTATATTACGAAATGAAAATTGAAATTATTAACAAATCTCAATTGGTAAAGTTTCTTCAATGCTTAACACTTAACTTAGCATCTTGCGGATAATTTGTACTTAATTTTGCATGAAGAAGATTCAACCAGCGGGCTTACGCATGTAACGCGAACTGGCAAACATTAGTTAAAATTCTGGTCTTGAAAGTTGCCTATTAAACAAATTTTAGGGAGAAGTTTGAAAGTTATCATTAAATCAGTTGAAGCGGTTTGCTCCTTATCTTTCTTGCATGGCGAGTCGCCTAGTCACTCGTACCTACGAGTATATTGATTGCTTATAAGTAATGAGAGGCGACTGTCATTAATAGTAATCGAAGTGATTTCATTAGCTATACTTTGTGTCGAGTAGGTATTAGTTTGCATTAAAAATGTATAATTACGACCCTTCGGTGTTGACATTAATGTAGGTAATACTTCACCAAAGATTTTAATTCTTGCTAACGCTGCCAAACTTCGTGATACAAATAAGAAATATTTTATAATAATCATCAACTGACTGTTGTTTTGTATTTTTTGTGAACTGGATATCAATATTTTTTCCGGCATTAAAAATCTGCGTGTTTTTTTTAATTCTTTCGAATTTCCTGACTCCTTTTTTTATATTGTGATGCTGATGGAAATTGTGTAATTTGATACCATCGTTAATGTCTACATGATGAGAAATGTTTCAACTTCGTTAACAAGACACAGATAAACGGCTCGGGTCATCATTTTTTTCAGCACATAAATAACTGAAACTGTTATTAAAAAGTTACCTTTAAATCTTGTACATGCCACAAAATGCATTATTTTAAACAAACTTAAACCGTTCTTGTTGAATCATAGCCAGAGGGTGTACCTCAAATATGCTGTTAACAGATGTTGCAAAATGTTAAGTAGAAAAGTATTTGCGAATGGCAATAGATAGATGTAATCTTTGGATATATATTTGAAGTTTTGTGGTATTTAATCAATCTGAAATGTTTATACTTGGTATATAATCTTCATGATAAGTTTTGTTAGATCATTAATTTTTTAAATTAGATTGCCCTTTTTTATCAGAATATGAATATTTTGTACAATTCGTTCATTTTCTTAGAATAGGATGCTTTTACGATGACTAAACCCACGAAAAAGGTATCGAGATTCCGTTACGCTGACTTTTAGACATTTTGTCAGACTTTTTTGGACTTGGAATATTTTTCAGAATTTATATGACTTTTTGGACTTGAAAAATTTCAAGAAAAGTTCAAATCAGAATTTTGTCAGATAGTTTTTTACCTAATGTTGACTTTTAGACATTTTGTGAGACTTTTTAAAACTTGCTGATTTTTAGACATATTCGTTTGCGACGAGTAATTCCGCAAAAAACGACCAATCGACCCGAAATTTAGACAGATTGACTTTTTGGTCTTGAAAATTCCATTACGCTGACTTTTAGACATTTTGCCAGATTTTTTTTGGATTTGGAAAAATTTTCAGATTTCAAACAGCTTTTGGGACTTGGAAAATTTTCGAGATAATGCTGACTTTTGGACATTATGTTAGACAAACAGTTTGGACTTTTTTGGACATGGAAAATTTTTTAGGAGAAAATGCTGACTTTTTGACATTTTGTCAGACTTTTTGAATATTTAAAATTTTCTAGATTTCCATTGGCTTTTTGGACTTGGAAAATTTTAGAATTTATCTAATTGATTTTTAGACATTTTGTCAGACTTTTTTGGACTTGTAAATTCCATCACTCTGACTTTCAGACATTCTGTCAGATTTTTTTGGACTTGAAAAAATTTTAAGATTTCTACTTCATTTTTTGGCCTTGAAAAATTTTAGAGTATTCAGACAAACACTTGGTACTTTTTGGACTTGGAAAATTTTAGAATTTACGCTAATTGATTTTTAGACATTTTGTCAGACTTTTTTGGACTTGGGAAAAATTTTCAGATTTACACTGGCTTTTTGGATTTGGAAAATTTTGAAGATATTCCTGAATTTTAGATATTTTGCCAGACAAACAGTTTAGACTTTTTGGACTAAGAAAATTTTAGAAAGTAAGGTCACTTTCCAAAATTATGTTAGGCAAATTTCTAGGATTTGGAAAGTTTTCATTCGCTTTTTGGACTTGGAAAATTTTGGAGATGATCCTTACTTTTGGACATTTTATTAGATTTTTTTGGACTTAGAAAAATTTGAAGATATCTACTTGTTTTTTTGGCCTTGGAAAATTTTAGATTTTTCAGACAAATTGGACTTTAAAATTTTTGGACTTGGGAAATTTTAGAATTCATTCTAAATCTAAAATCACGCTGACTTCTAGACATTTTGTGAAACTTTTTTGGATTAAGAAAAATGTTCATATTTCTATTGGTTTTTTGGACTTGGAAAATTTTATAAATATCTAATGCTGACTTTTAGACATTTTGTCAGAAAAAATTTAGGCTGATTGATTTTTAGACATTTTGTCAGACTTTTTTGAATTTGGAAAATTTTTTAGATTTTTATTGGGGTTTTGGAAGTATTGTGAGACTTTTTTGGATTTTTAGACATTTTATCAGACCAACACTTCAGACCTTTTGAACTTGAAAAGTTGTAGAAATCACGCTCACTATATGAAATTTTATCAGGATTTTTCCAAGTTCAAAAGTTAACTGACCACTTTATAAAATTTTTCAAAATCGAAAAAGTCAGAATTTCTAAAATTTTCCAAATCCAAAAAATAGTTTGAAATCTGAAAAAAATTTTAAATCCAGTAAATCTAAAATACTCTGACAAAATTTCAGAAATCACACTGACTTTCAGAAAATTTGTCAGGCTATTTTCCACTTCCTGGACTTGAAAAAATTTTCAGAAATTCTTACTTTTTCGATTTTGAGAAATTTTATAAAGTGGTCAGTTGACTTTTGAACTTGGGAAAAATCTCGATTGTTTTAAAATTTGACTTCTAGACATTTCACGACACATGATAAAATTGTGTCCGTTTCTTTGAACTTACAATAAGATAAATCAGACATTTATGTCAGATTGGAATGTGTACTTCGGTTTGACATAGAAGAAAAAGCAAAAGCATATCCTATGTTTTATACTTTCGTGGATAGAATGGAAATAGAAATGATCAGAGGGTCATGGGGGGAGGGGGTTGTGAAATATCAAAAACTTTAAAGCAAAGTATTTACAATTCGCAACTGGTTTCAAGCTAAAAAGTTTACATATTTTTGGAAACAAGGAAACAAGCACTTATCTCAACTCAACTGTTACAAAGACAGATGCACTTATTCGTTTCAAATTTAAAGATATATTGGATTTCGTTTCATTTCCGTTTATTTATCTATATCTATACATTTTCGGTTCGATTTCGAATTGAAATATTTATTTGTTTAAAATCTTTAAGAGCTGGTGTGGAACCGTTGTTAGTGATTTTGCCTTTAAATTCAATTTTAACTATTACAATATTTTTATTTATTATCAACCGTAATAAAGCTGGTGACACCGAAAGAAAAGAGAAAGTTTGGTATCTTCAAAGTTGCATGTCTTTTTCTTGCGGATAGTGTGCGATTTCGTAAACTTTTCCAATTATCATGTGAAATTCGCGCTGAAAATGAAAAAAAAAAAAAAAACTTTTCAAGAGCGATGTTCAGATTAAAATTGTTATTTAGACGATTTCTTGGTGGTATTTTGTAAAAAGCTAATTTATGTGGTGGATATTATGATTTGCGTTGGTATTAAGAACATTTATTTCGAGAATGTTTATTTTATCTATAAATTTAATTCCAGGGCAATTTTTTTCCTATCAAATTAATTTAAGACGACAATTTAAAAAATCTCCGACTGTTTCTTATACTGTCGGCATTAGCCGGAGGAATACTATTTTTTTGCTGGGATTTTTATAGTTCGACTGGGAAAATAAAAGGAAAAAAAAGGTAGCTTGATACGAACTTTAATCTATAAACTTTATTATTTCTCGTGCTGGCTTTAGGCATTTCACTGATTTGTCATAAAATAGCGAATATTTTGCATCATTTGCGTTTCTTTTGTTATCATAGTTTTGAACATAAAGTAACTTCTTTCGTTTTTCGTTTTTTTTTTCGCTTTCAAAGACTCATTTTATTTCGATGACGATCTAAGTTTTAAAAATTCTTATTCACTCGAGTTCTATACAACTCGGAGCTTACGAGTATATAAGTATCATTATATATATACTCTGTATTCTTATTGAATTGTATTATTCATTGATTAAGTACCATGGTGCAGACGTACACACAAGTTTGAGTGGCTGGGTGATACGTATGTATATGTGTTTGGAATTTCATTGCAAGTTGTATATACTGTATATCTACCATTTCTAGTATCATTGTAGAATAGAATCGGGTTGTCAAAATGAATTTAAAAAATTCGACAATCTGTTTGAAAATTCTTCGAGAAGTTTAACGCGCAAAATGTTTCAGTAACTAAGCAGTGATCGATCATAAAAGGCACCAAGTTTCTGAAAAGTTTAAAAATAAATTCATCAACGCTAAGTTACGCACGCGAGAAAAACTTGATTACAAAGAATGAAGGAAAAGGTCTATGTTTTTTTTTTATTATTAAATTTTCAAAATTCTTCTTACTTTGTTATCCACTTATTTTTATCCCAACATCAAACAATTCCGGGTTGTAATTTTAAATGCGGAATATTACTTTGTACAGGTTTGGAAAGAGCCGCAAAAAGAATGATGGGCTATATCGTTCATTTTTTGAATAACGCTCGGATATGTAGGTAGTTCTTTTTCGTTTAGGTTTGAAAATTTATAAAAGTTATTTTCGAGTTGTGGAAGGTTGGGGCGAGGCAGTGAGGCTCCGAGATGATCTTTTTCTTTTTAAATAAAAAAATATCTAATACTTCAAAATTAAGAAAAACACTTTGAAATGGAATTAAAATATTAAAAGAAGTTTCGAAAAATTGAGGTAAATTAGAAATTTTTTTTCAAAAAGTTCTGCCTATAAGGAAAGTTGAATCCGAGATTTCTTTCTTATTAATCTAACGCAATGAAGGTATGTATTTACTTAGCCATCATACAGTTCATGCGTTGCAACAATTGCTGGGATAGTGTTTTTCAGAAATCAGAAAATATGACGTGATATTCGTACTTATCATAGGTAATATGGAATTTAGGGAAGAGGTTGGAACCAATTTGTATCCTAGCCCCTGGAAAAGCTCGTATATCCGGTTTCACACCTCTATCTGTTGATGCTATGCAACCATCAACACATGAATGTGCGTTGAATTGAATTTTCAAAACAATTATCAATATATAATTTAAAGTACATACCTAGGATAGTAGGAGAAAAAAATTGTAAAAAAATTTGTAATGCACACCTTTTGCCTATCTTCATTTCTGAAGGGGCTACAGCAATTCCAAATTATACAGCCCCTTCAAAAATAAAGACAGGCAAAAATTGTACACCATAAATTCTTTTACAACGATTTTTTCCAACCACCCTACGTACTTGGAATTATAATTTTGGTAATTTTTTTGTTAATGGTAGGCAACATATCAACGCATAAAAGTATATTGAATTACATTTTCAACAAATCTACCAAAATCATAATTTCAAATAATCATGTTAGAGTGGTTGGAAAAAAAATTTTATGAAAAAATTTGTAATACACACCTGTTGCCTGCCTTCATTTTTGAAGGGGCTCCATAATTAGGAATTGCTGTAGTCCCTTCAAAATTGATAATAGGCAATAAATTTATATCATAAATTTTTTACATCCCCCCCCCCAGTGTATGATGAAAAGCACAATAATTCAATTCGTTGTACTTTGTATTAATGGCATAAAATCAAAACATTAAAAGATAGGTGCAACGTACTGCCACGTAACTACCCTTACCTATGTAGTTCATTTACACTGTGAATTTGCGAAACGCTCGTCGGCGAGAAGTTTCAGTTTTGGTAAATGAGGAAGACAGAAACAGAAAGATCTTGACTTTGGTCGTTGTGGCTACTTCCCATACGTTCTGATCCCCCTCCTCTTTTATTAAAATTCATGCAGATTCTGTGTACGTGTGGTTAACGAGGTATGGTACCTGCTACCTACGTATTCACTTCTTCAGTTCAGTTTGTGGTTTATTTTGTTGCATATATAGTCAATATTTTGTGCATGTTTTTGTTTAGGAATAGTATAGTGATAGTGTAGTGTTGTTCGATTCGAATGAGATGGCTCGTGTATCAGTGTATTGAAGTGTTTTGATATGTAGGTACTGGCTTTATATAATTATTTATATTAAACTTTTTAGTTGACATCTACTTAAGGGAGGAATGAAAAAAACATACCTCGAATTTTGACCGTACATACTTACCTTCACGTACCTACATTTTATATAAGTACTTTGTGCTTACTCGTACATTAGGAAGTGCATTGCGGCCGATAGCAAATTAATATCACTTGTATTTGCCTCACTGTGAAGGTTTTCAATTAGCAATCTGTTCTACACCGAATTGAAATTCGGCGACATACCGGTGTAATTTATTAGTCTATTTATCATTTCGCCACCATAACTGTACTGTAAGAAAGTACTCCCTATTTGTTAAATTAAGCTATTTCTACCACCTGCACTCACCTATTGCATTGCACTTGAATCGATTACTATTTAGAATAGATACCTATTTGCTGGCAGACGGCGTAAAACTAAAATCGAAGCACTGTGTTTATCCTTCATCTCCCTCCTCCCTTAAAAGCTATGATAAAAATTGAATAAACCCTAAGAATGAAAACACTGTACGTAATTTTGAGCAAACGAGAAAATATGGCCAACTAAACGTGACGTATTTGATCGTTAATATACCCAAAATCTTCTATTTTCTTATACTGGAGTTCATTTTCCACCAAGTTTTTTAATTTTGAAGATACGTTTCGTGCGAAATTTCAAAATATTGATGAAAATTTGTTTTGCATACTATTCTCTCTTCTTTTATTTTTATTATGATAAAACTACTCCCGAAGCGAAATTCTGGATACGTGTTTGTTTGCTAGTGTTCTTATCGGTACCGTTTTATCCTCTTCTAACATAATTTTCAACGTTTTTCTGAAAAGTTGATCCGATCTCTGATTTTCAGAGTAGCTGTAATGTATATTTTTCCAAGGTAAATATACCTACCTAACCTAGCTATTGCACTTCAACAACATTTTCATTCTACAGTTCAAAGTATTTCTCATTTTCTTCGATTTTTTTATGGTATACTTCCGTATTTTTCTCAAATTAGTAGGATCATTTTTTTACAGTCTTCGACCCAGCATCTCAGACCCAAGTGTAGGCTCTAGATAATTCCCAAATGAAATCACTTTCTATTTTTACAAAAATTTGAAAATTCAATCTTTTGATAGGTGAAAATCATGGGGGGGGGGAGTTGAAAAAAATCACGAAATTGCATTATATATAGTAAGAAATGAATTAGCATATATGCTTTCGCTATGGGTAATTTTGTTAAGTTGACTTTTAGACATTTTGTCAGACTTTTTTGAACTTGGAAAAATTTTCAGATTTATATTTACTTTTTGAGCTTAGAAAAGTCAGAAGTAATGCTGGTGACTTTTAGACATTTTGTCAGGCGTTTTTGGACTTGGAAAATTTTTCAGAAATAATAATGCTGATTTTCGGACAAATAATTTAGACTTTTTGAACTTAGAAAATGTTATAAATCAAGGTAACTTTCTGATGTGTTGTCAGGCAGACTTCTTGGATTTGAAAAATTTCAGATATTACGCTGATTTTCAGACATTTCGTCAAACTTTCATCATGCGCTTTTTAATACAGGGCGTACCAAAGGTGACTTCCCACTTTTTTCAGTTTGTCAAATGCCTTCAAAGAAAGCAGTTATGCAATTAAAAAATCTTCTCAAACGGAAGTCTTCCATCTCCCAGAACATGCCCGCGATATTGATATGAAACTCTTTCGTTTGAGAAATTATTGTGGTTGCATAACTGCTTGTTTTGAAGGCGTCTGACAAGCTGGAAAGAAGTTGTCGTGCTGATTAATTTCGTTGATCGATCATTTTTCGAAACAATCTGTATGAAAGTGTGGACAATTAATTTATTAATGTAATCGATTAAATAAAAAAAATTAATCGAATCTAAATTGTAATCAGAAAATGAGTAAAGGGTACCAAAAATCAATCGGAATTTCATAAAAATTGATAGAAGTAATTTCAAGTACCGTAAGTTAGTAAAAAGTTGACAAATATAAAAAATTATTTCTAATATTTATGTAGGTACATAGGCCTACATTATAAACTGTAACCAATTAAAAATTATAAAAGACTAAAAATCGTAATCGATTAAAGGAGCTCGAATAATCGATCATTTTTTTGTTTACAATCGACCGCTGTACTAGGAATTTTTGCGCCTAAGCTGCAAATAATTTAGAGATTTTGATAATGTGACCAGCTATGACTATAAAATTACCTACTTCGTTGAAATGAAACAATTCAGTGTACCACTACACTCGTTTCTTCATAATTAATTGAAAAATAAACGGTTTAATGGTTTGAAAAAGGGGTTTATCATTTTACATATTTGCTTTCGCCTAAGCCCCACTATACATTAACGTTGACACAAAAAAAAAATGAAAAAATGCGGATTTTAATCCGATAATTCGTACTTATTATAACAGTGTTGATTTTATTGTTCTATTTCGGATTTTTTTCACTGTGTAAAAACATACTTCTGCATATTTAATAATATTCCTCTGCAAAGCTTATCTCGATGATCCATTTTCCAAACCATGCATCCTACCTACTGCAATTTATGGAGAGTTTCGCACTGTTTTCGTTGAATTATAGATTACATTTTGAAAATATATCGCGTTTAAGTCTTGATATTTATGGAAAAGCGAGAACACTAATGAAGTGTTCATCAGTTACTCGAAGATAAAACTCATTTATTAATGTAAACTTTCCGTATCTTGTATATTATAGATTTGAGTTACATCTATACTATAAAATACTCCGGGAAAATGTGAAATTTTCATTTTACGACTGGAAAAGCGACTTTTTCAAAAATTTCCAAATCGAATGAATTATTTTTGCGTTGAAAACAATAATGCCACCTCTTCCACTATTTTAGCTCAGCGAAATATGTACTCAATCTATTACTTTCTAGACCGAGTGCATCAGATGATAATAGATTTGACCTTGAAATATGAGCAATTTTATGATGATTTTTTTCGGTACTCGAAACATAGCTTATTGTATAATACAGGGTGTTCCATTAGCAGTGCACCGCCTTCAAACCGGAGATGCAGCTAGCTAAACTACATAAGTATATGCGTGTTTGCCAAGCCTGGGATTTGAAGGGGCAACTAGAAAATGAGTTATATTCATGTTTTGCCTAACTCTAAGATTGGAGGAGCTACAATGAACTGAAAATTTGTGGGCTTAATAATTCTTTCAATTTTCAAGTCATGCAAAATTTTGTTGAAGTCATTTTTAGTTGAGCTTTCTGAGCTTTACAGAATGAGCTAATAATTTTCGCATAACTCTGAAATTGAAGGAGCTGCAATCATTAAAAATATGAAACGTGACAATATTTTATCAAAATTCAATTTTTCCTTTTCAAAATTTTTTCAAAATTCTAACGTTTTCAATTTTTGAGTTGGACAAAAAATTATTAGCTATTTTTATAAAGCTCAAAAAGCTCAACAAAAAATTACTGTTACAAAATTTTGCCAGAGTTGAAAATTGGAGAAATTACGAAGCCTACAAATTTTCAAATCATGGTAGCTCCTTCAATTTTAGAGTTAGGCAAAACCAGGGCTGGCAAGCCAGCCGAAAGCCGAAAGCCGAAAGCCGAACGATGTTTTCCGGATTAAGCCGAAGCCGAAAGCCGATAACGTTCGGCTTTTTATCAGCTTTTTATCGGCTTTTTTATCGTTTTTTTCGGCTTTTTTATCGGCTTTTTTCCGGCTTTTTATCGGCTTTTTCGGCTTTTTTATCGGTTTTTTTATCAGTTTTTTATCGGCTTTTCATCGGCTTTTTTTCAGCTTTTTATAGGCTTTTTCAACTTCTAATCGGCTTTTTCCAACTTTTTATCGGCTTTTCAAACAGCTTTTTATTGACTTTTTATCCGATTTTTCAGCTTTTAATCTGCTTTTTC
>FIZU01048092.1:0-23572 GCA_900064475.1 Pseudococcus longispinus
TTTTTTTCTTGTAATATATCATCAATGACATCAAAATACACCATCAACCTGCATTTAGATCAAATTTGTTAATTTTCCCCCTTTTTTCAATTTTCTTTTAAAATACCGGAATGACGCCATTTTGAAAGCTTACAACCTCCTCAGGGATGAGCCAAGGGCCTAAAAATCATGTCTGGACTTGTTTTAAGCCGATATCCATCAAATATTGCAATTTCAGCAAAATCGGAAACTCTAATTTTTTTCAACTTATTTCATGTAAAATTTTCCAAAATCAAAAATACTCAATTCGTGAAAAAGACCAACAAAAAATTAAAGCTTCTCAATTTTAAATTCAACCAGAGGCTGATTGAGCCTACTTACCACACTAGAACCTTTGATAAAAATCATTGTTCTCACCTCGATCTTGATTATTTTTCAGGTGTTCTAACGTGTCAAAGTGGCTGTGTTTTGGAAAGCTTGTCAAATTACCTGAAAGATCACGAGTTCATAATGCCAATAGATTTAGGAGCCAAAGGGAGCTGCCAAATAGGAGGCAATGTCTCAACAAATGCCGGAGGACTGCGTCTCCTGAGATACGGTAGCTTACACAGCACCGTCTTAGGTGTACAAGCTGTACGTTGACGTTTATCTGCTTGATGAATATTTCTCTTTGATTTTAGTTGATGTGAAAATCATATTTCAGGTTCTGGCCAACGGAGATGTTGTCGATTGCATGAATACTCTGAAAAAAGATAATACTGGTTATCATCTGAAACATTTATTCATTGGCTCCGAAGGAACTTTAGGATTAGTTACTGAAGTAGCCATACAATGTCCTCCATTACCAAAAGCTATAAATCTCGCATTACTCGGTAAACTTTGTTAATTTTACCACCTTCAGAAGTAGAACTACTCTCATTTTGACATGTTTTGAATTCTTTTTTCTAGGATTGAGTAGCTTCGAACAAGTACTAAATGCTTTCAAACTCGCTAGAAGTAACTTGGCCGAAATACTTTCATCTTGCGAGTTGATGGATCAAAGTTTTGTGAACGTGGTCGAGAAAAACTTAGGTTTATCATGCCCCTTGCCTGATATGCCATTTTACATGTTGATCGAAACTTCCGGAAGTAACATGAGCCACGATGAAGAAAAACTGAACACGTTTTTAGAAACCTGCCTTGATCAAAAAGTAATTCTGGATGGATTCGCTACCTCTGAACCTTCCAAAATAAAAGTTAGTTTGATTTATTGCTATATTTCGAAAAAATACGCCTAGTGCAAATCGAACTTATTACTAACAGGTGCTATGGGATATTCGTGAAAGTATTACGGGCGCTTTGTTAAAAGACGGGTATTCTTACAAATACGACGTTTCGATTCCGTTAAATATATTTTATGATATCATTTTGGAATTTCGTGAACGTTTGAAAGATCTAAACGAAGTTAAAACCATTTGTGGATATGGTCATTTAGGTAAGTAATCATTCTGTAATCTTAATACCTCCTCTGTACTTGGCAGCTGTATCGGCTAGATTGATTATTTTTTTAGGAGATGGAAATCTTCACGTAAACATGACATCTTCGGAATTCGATGAAAATATTAAAAGAACAATCGAACCATTCGTTTACGAATGGGTTTCCAAACACAGAGGAAGTATTAGTGCAGAACATGGCATAGGATTCTTAAAGTCTAATCATCTTCATTTTTCCAAAACTCAAAAAGAAATTGATATTATGAAAAATCTAAAATCGAATATGGATCCGAATGGTATAATGAATCCATATAAAGTTCTATTTTAGTTTCTGACGTTGAAATGCGTGTTCGGTTATAAAATACCTTCTATTTTTGACGATGATCTGATATCATTTTATTTAACGACTGATAAATTTTTTATCATTTTATATTACTTATGTGAGTTTATTTTGTTGTCTTATCATGTTTAATTATTTAATCGTTTAAATAAATATGTTTTTCAAAAAATATCACCGTATTTTTGGTTTCAATTCAGTCACGTATTTTTTTATATGTATAAAAAAACAAGCTTTATGATTTCTAAATCACTGAACTTGTTTCTTTATTATTTTACAGACATTATGGGAAATTAGAGAAAGAGGAGCGGAAGCATTAAAAGAAGATGGAAATCTATACACGTGCGATGTTTGTCTTCCATTACAACATTTCTACGAAGGTGTTGGAGTTTTAAAAGAATTGTTGAAAAATAACGATCATGTAGTTCATCTGAATGGTTTTGGACATCTTGGTATAATTTTACTGCTCATGAATCTTTTTTGTTCTTCTCTTTCTGATTCGAATTTCTCCATGCAGGTGATGGAAATCTCCACTTGAATGTTAGTTCGAAAGATTTCAGAGCTGATTTCTTAAATTTTGTTGAAACTTCTGTATTCGAATGGACTTCGAAACACAGAGGAAGTATCAGCGCCGAACACGGTATTGGATTTTTGAAACCTGGCTTCCTCCATTATTCCAAAACTCCCAAAGAGATCGAATTAATGAAACAATTTAAAAATTTATTCGATCCTCAAGGGATCCTAAATCCGTACAAAGTGTTACCATGAACATACTCGTACATCGTGCCATATTATTTCATTGTTACCATTTTATTGTGATACTTTCAAGGTGGTTGTGATAAGGTTAAAGTTTATTAAATTTTCGTATAATATTGTTACGAATTTATTCATTATCGAGTTTTAGGTACCACTGATGACATTTCGTGCGATGTCGAGTTCAAAATGCATTTTACCATTTGCAATTTTTCCACTGCCATTTTTTATTCGATACATTTCATATGTCACTGCATCTTTGAAGTTTTCGCTTCAAATAAAAAATGCGATAGACAGAATACATTAAACGCATAGGTATTGCTTCATAACCCACACATCTATGGGTTATTCGCCGATGTTCACGTGTACTCCGATCGTAAACTATACCGCATGAATAAATACCGCTGGTGAAAAAATTAAATAAATTGACATCAATTGTTAGGTAAAGAATTATTCGGCAGGAATAAATTATTCATATCATCAACGCCAAAGTCTTGTCAAATTTATTTTCATTAATGTCGCATTATTCGGCGTCATTTTTTTCGGCTATATTAACCAGAATTTTGACGTGTTTAACATACGCTCAAAGAGATAGGTACCTATCTATAGTAAGTAATTATTTGTACAGTTGCCAAACTTTGCCAACGAGTGTTTTCAAACTATTGAGTATTTTTCATTCTGTTTGGTACCCAACAAGTCGAGATCAGCAATTATCATCTCCTAAGTAAGTGTAATCACGAATTTTCCGCGTAGATCAGTGAATTATAGCCCTAATTTTCTTCTTTTTTTTTTTGGTTGGGCCCTAGACGACCACATCATGAGAAACATGACCTCGTCAAATCACTATTTTTAGCGAGTAATTCTTTCAAGATCATTACACCTTCGGCGATAGAATTCTAAACGGAAATAGGAAATACTAATAAACACGCTTTCCATCAGTAGTAATTATTTTGCTATCCGTCTCGAAAATTTCCATACTCCGCTTACTAGCTATTAGATATACCTAGTTAATTTTCTCCAATACCATTAAAATGAAAACATATCTATTGCTTGCGTCAGTATTGGTGGTATTAGATCTAGGAGAATCTTTCGATATTCCGAACTGGAATCCTGGTATGATTTTTTCATTTTTTAACATAAAATTTTCGAAAAAATCTAAATGCGTATCTCTGTTGATTAGTATTATCCACGTTTTTTCGCTTAGGATTGGTGGAATCTCGACTTTGGCCAAATTATAAGTATCTTTTCCCATATGATATACAATCTCCGGTGAATATTACTCTAGCTAAGCTTCAACGCAGGGACCTACCTCCTTTGTCCATCCATTTCCCTTGGAATTCATCAGAGGAGATGGTATCTATTGAAAATACCGGATATTATCGTAAGTTATGAGGAAACTATATTGAAAAATATACGTGTGGGAACGTGATATATAATCGCAAAGTGCTAACACCCTTTTTCAATGGTTTTTAGTTGAAGTTTTACTACCTCATGAAATAGAAGACAGACCATATATAAGTGGAGGTCCTTTATTTACTGGGCGATATATATTTGAGCAACTACATTTCCATTGGAATAAAAATAATCATTGTGGTAGTGAGCATTTGCTTGCTGGTAGATGGTGAGTATAATTAATCAGGTACTTAATCATGTAAACAAAATGAAAATTCTAATTCTTCTTCAATCCTTTCAGCTTCTCTACCGAAGTTCACGTCGTTTATTATTACGAAATCTACGGTAGTTTTGAAGAAGCATGCAATCATCCTGACGGTGTAGCCGTTCTTACATTTTTCGGAGATGTAAGGCTTATCGAAAGTGATACTTTTCGATTCGATTAACTTCCTACGAAAACAATACATATACGTTGATTAAGTTACTCAAATTCAGCTCGAATGAGATACGATAATTGAGAATAATACAATCAAACTTGATTTTTTCCGCAGCTTACCCCCGATGACTCTGACAATCCGGATTTGAAATACCTGATCCAAGAATTTACGAAAGTGATTGAACCGGAATCTAAAACCACCGGATCATTCAACAAAGAATTCAGATTCTTGGATGTTATATTTAAGCAAAAAACGTACTATACTTTTCCAGGATCTCTGACGACACCTCCGTTTTCTCGATGCGTGACATGGATCATTTGTGATGTACCGTTTGGAATTTCTTCGAGACAAGTAATACTTGACGATGACGATTAAATATAGTTACCTTCGTGAACTTCATTCATTGATACATGAACTCTGATTTCATTGCCAATGTATATGCAGTTGGATATGTTCAGAACATTACGAGCAAAGGATGGCCATAATTTGAACCATAACGATCGTGAATTACAAGATTTCGCCGGTCGACCGGTGGTAACTCCGAGAGCTGATAAAAAGTTCATGTTTTTCCAAGAAATTTCGTTCAGTAATCACGTTTGATTGTGTTAGAATTTTCTTGATGCAATAATGTTGATCTTGATCTTTAAATTCTAAGAAGTAAACGTTTTTTCATGATGAATGATTTCCGATTCATAATATAATAAGAAATAAAATAGGTACTTGTCTGAACTTACTCTTGACCGTGGACCGTGAAATATTCGTGCATTCCGCCGATTATTGTACGTAATGGTTTTATAAGATCGATGGAAATTTAATCGATGAATTAAATATGACAAGGACGGATCAGATATTCGAAGTGGCTTGTTCTACTTGTAGTTCTAGGTACAGAATTTTACTATCTGTAGGCACCCTGCAGATGATCTTCGGATTCCGGTGTGTCAATATAAGAATTATAGAAGTCACATCCTACAAAAAAACATTCGCAATGCTTAATTAATACATTTTTTTCATCATTTCGACCAAATGTGGTGGTCTTATCACTCACCAAATTGAATATTTACCTATTTTTATCAGAATAATTGAACTGTAGTCTGTAATTTGTAATGATAACATTCGTATGAATATGAAAATGATCGTGGAGATCGCGGATTCAAATAAAAATTGCAATGTTTTTAAACTTTTCTGAATATATCAGCGATTTCATTATTCAGATGCCAAAAGGCGACGGATTCAGGTTGGTTTTATCAAAAATTTCAATGGCTGCTTGCCACATGCATCTTTTTTCAAAGGATACCATGGGTAAAATCTCCGATAAGTAATTCAATATTGCCCTTGTTGAATAGATAATGCGAAACTCAAAGTGCAAGTTCTCTTATTCAAATTCACTGGAGGAAATGTTATCAGTCGAAAGTAAGCTGGATCAGCAATTAAGCTTCTAACATTTTCTCAAAATACAGGGTGAGTATAAGTACGAATAGATCACATTTCGCCACTGTAAGTTCAATTTATAATTTTATTAACTGTTTATAGACGAAAATGGAAAAATTCTCGAGGAGTTGTGGTGCTTTCGGTGGAATTTCCGGTAATCAGCGAGCTAATCTTGTCAAAGGTTCATTCAGCTGCGTTGTTGGAAACTTTTAGAATGTTGAATGGAAACGAAAAAGTGACCTAACAGCATATCTGTACCCAACACCCTTCGTATTCACCAGATTTCATCGGTTGACTGCTGATGAACTCCTTCTGAATAACGCAACATTAAATTGCATTTCAGAATTCAGATTGATGTACTTGATTACATAGCTGCGTTTTGCAAATAATGTAAATAATTCAGTTTCATTTTAAAGTAAACTTTTAGATACCAAATATGTTCATTCAATGAACTCTACGAGTGCAAATTTATATATTAAAGTCAAGTATTTATGATTTTTCTACACAGATATGAATGCATTCAATGTAACAATGGTTTAATCTGCATGTACTTATTTATTTTTAGTCAAAATTGAACAAAAAATACAAATTATCGAATAGTATAACCTTTACACTTTCGATGATAGCATTCTCAACCAAAACAATACATAGAAGAAATACCGGTACAACTAATTAACACGCTTTTCATCAGTAATCGGTTTGCCATCCAACTGGAAAATTTGTATATTCCGTTTACGATTTAGTTTGTCTAGTTTTACCAATAAAATGAAACCGTTCTTATTGTTCTTTTTAGTATGGGTGGCATTAGATTCAAGTGAATGTTTCAATATTCCAGGATGGGAGCCAGGTAATATATTTTCGTACCTATATTTTTCAAAAATTAGCTTACTGCAGTGATTAATTTTAAAACGATTCTTTTTCTTAGAACAAGTACAATCTCGAATATGGCCACACGTAAAATATATCTTTCCATATAGAGTACAATCACCAGTGAATATTACCATAGCTAATGCTCGTCAGAGAAAACTGAATCCTTTAAGGGTCCATTTCCCTTGGCACTCGGCAAAGGAAATGATACATATTGAAAATACCGGATACTATAGTAAGATTTTGTATTTTTAATCTACGTAAACTTCATGCACAAAATTTATGAAATTTTTTAAAATGATTTATCTAGTTGAAGTATTCCTCCCTCATGAGGTAGAAGAAAGACCCTATATAACTGGAGGTCCTTTAATACAAGAAAAATATATCTTCGAGCAGTTGCATTTCCATTGGGGTCAAACCGACGAATGTGGCAGTGAACATTACCTTAATGGCAAATGGTAATTTTCAAAATCATATTAAGAAGTTCGCCCAATGAGTATTTTTATACTAAAAAATATTCGTCGATGTCGATACTCTCTCTAGCTTTCCCACCGAAGTTCACGCTGTTTTTTATAACGAGATCTACGGTAGTTTAGAAGAAGCAGTCAACCATGCAGATGGTGTCGCTGTGGTTGCCTTTTTCGGAGAGGTAGGCGCATCGTTATGTTAGAAAATATATTAACCGTTTCGTTATGATTTTTTATTCGATTTCCTATTCTTTTAGCGAACGCCGAAAAACACTGATAATGCTGATTTAAAATATTTAATCACAAAATTATCAGAAATTACTCAACCGGGGACAAATACAACGTCTTCGTTCAAGACTGAATTCATTTTTATGAGAGATATATTCCAACAACAATCTTATTATTCTTTTCCCGGATCATTGACAACTCCACCGTATTCCGAATGTGTAACGTGGATCATTTGTCCTCAACCTTTCAATATCTCATCAAAACAAGTATGTTTGAAATTGAACAATAATATTTTTGTAATGTCGACTGCATATTGTTTGGGAACCCTTCATGGATATCAACTTTAATTTTTAATTACTTTTTAGTTAGATGCATTTAGAAAGCTGAAGGCAACAGATGGCAACCAGTTGAGATCTAATGTTCGTTCCTTGCAAGATTTTGCCGGCCGACCTTTAATCATTCCTATGCATAACTCAGATTAAATTATAAAGCTATTCTTATAAAGAAATTGTGAACTACGATGAGTCAATATTTTGAAGTACCCATATGGGTTGGTTTAGTCTTTCAAATAAATGTTACCTACTGTAAATATGTCTCTCGTTACAGTGGGATACCTATCCCACAATAAATCATATTGATTCGTTTCGTTATGATTAAAAATGATCAACTTAATGTCGCCGATAGATGTACTTTTATAGTGACGCTATTGTTTTAATTTTTATTATTGGTGATTAAAGCCTTCAAACACGAAAACAGAACAATATTATCGAACCGAGTATCATTATACGATGTTATATCATACATTTGCGGCAAGGTGTAAAGAACAAGTATGTGATAATTGTTATTCGAAGATTATCACTCGTGAGCTATGATATGGTTGTATTTGCAAAAATTGGTATTCATTTGGATAGTGATTTTTGCTGGAGGTAAGTAACGTAATATAGTTTTGGTTAAAACATTGCTGAGGTATATTGTTACATTTCCAGGAATCTATGCCCAAATTCAGAATCCTGCTCCGGCGGGCGAGTTTAACGGTGTGTGCTACGACAAGGTAGGATGTTTTTCGCAAGATTCTCCTTGGGTTACGGTTCTGAGACCTTTTCCACCTCCGTGGCCACCGGAACAGATCAACGTTACTGTTTATTTATTAACTAGGTATTTATTTCAATGCTCAAAGTACGTAGATACTTGGAACAAAGAATGTATCATGTTTTTCGTTTAAGGAATAACGAAAATCTGATCCCGATTGATCCTTTTTCGGTGAATTATGAGTTACTGAGGTATTTAGATTTCAACGCATTCAGACCTATAACAGCTTTCATCATTCATGGATTTACAGCCAGCATAGAGAGTGCTTGGATGACAGAAATGGCGGAGGCTTATTTATCGAGAGTACGTTAAAATAGTTGTTTACGTTGCTTATTCTTTCGTACCTCTACAATGTATTTTTACAAATCATTTCGACAGATTGATGCGAATGTATTTCTAGTAGATTGGGGTGGTGGGGCGAAAAATGCTAATTATTTACAAGTGGCTGCGAATACCAGACTTGTCGGTGTCGTTATGGGCAGGTATACCTACATCTATCTCGAACTAAAGCGATTAAGGTAACTAAAAAACTACTTAATAACTGTTTGGGATTTTTCTAGATTTTTGAATTATCTAGTCTATTACGAAGGAGTGGATCCAGACAGCGTACATATTATTGGTCACAGTCTGGGTGCTCACATAGCCGGATATATGGGTAAAAATGTTCCAGGGATTTATCGAATTACAGGTTCGTGTTCCTTTTCATCGAAGTTACTCCAATTGAGAAAAATCTATGTATACTGATTTCTAATCATACAGCCCTCGATGCTGCTCAAATTGGATTCGAAGGTGGTGATCCACAAGTCAGATTGATGAAAGGAGATGCTTCTTTTGTCGATACTTATCACACCAACGGTAAACCAACAGTACCGACGTTTGGATTAGGTTTTGTCACAGATTTTGGTTCGTTTTCAAATTAGATTCATTGCACGATCACGATCTTAAATAATGAACGAATTGCATAAATAATTTCAACGATACGATGATTTTCAAATATACATATAGGAGATGTCGATTTCTATATTAATGGTGGAGTCCATCAACCATCCTGTGCTGCTGATTCTATACAAGTTTTTCAACAATTCCCAACTCCGTTAACTATCGCTAGGTTACCAGTAGAATGTGAGTACAATTTGCTATATTCAAATCGATCAAAATAAATATATTTATTTTAGCTAACTTGATTATCATTTTCAGTAATTACCGAATTAATCAGTTGTTCTCATTCTAAATCAATAGAATATTTCATAGAAGCTATTGAAAATCCTGATTGCGTTATGTGGGGTCGTAAAAGAGGCTTAGTTAGTGCTGTGGTCAAGTGAGTTATTTTTTACTGAACATGTCCAATTCTGATTTCTTGTGGATCACGAGTGTTATTTCAGTATTGTAACGTTTGGTCAATTGCAACCTCTCGTGAGAAATTTCGTTTCGACGTGTTCTCTGGATACATGTTCACCGATGGGATTGGAAACTTCATTGTATCCAGCTCGTGGAAAATTCTTCGTTACTACAAATATTACTCCAGAATATTGCAGTGAGTATATATGTGTAAGGTTTATTTACATACGTATGCTATAACACGTCGAATAAAATTATATTTTATTTCAGGAAATGATCCAAGCACTACAGAAACAATGGCCAACCAATTGGCAGATTCGTCGTAGAATATTCCTTAATCATTGAATTATTTCAAAATTAGTCCTTATAAAAAGCCGAAGACATTAAAAAATTATTCAATTGGTATTTAATAAGTTACCTACGACGTAGGTAATACCTGGGTACAAAAAACATATCTCACGAATGTGTATTATTTGAACATGGTACAAAACAAATACCTATTCCGAAATGGCAATCATCATTAAGCATATGTTTAAATGTTCCTATAATTGCGTCTATAAATTGAAATAAATTTTGTTTTAATTATAACTTGACATTAATCCTATTAGTAATTATATTTGAGAATGCTACGAATTAAGGGTATATCTCTTGAATGATGATGATTTTCATTACCAATTATTTTGTTTAAAATATAGGTACCTACTCTAAGTAAATGCTGTATCCATTAAAATTTCTGAAATCATAATGCTTAATTTTCCATCGCCAAAATATCAAGGTGTATCATCTTAGACACGAAAATAAACAACTCAGCAAGTGACGAGTATATACCTATGAGTCAAAAGAGATTTACTTGTGAAAAAACACGTAGACACGTACTAAACTATAACATAATGATATAGATTTAATTTAATCGACTTCTGCTTCTGTGTACTTGACCAAACCAAGATTTTTATTGTAAAATAATTCATTTGAACGTAGGTTCGTTACTTTTAAACATTGCCTAATAAAAGTTACAATGAAGTTAACAGCTTTATGATGGTGTAATTATTAGCTTAGTGATCAGCAATATTTATTATGTAAGTACCTATCATTCGTATTTATCCAACTCAGAAGTATGAATAGTTCAATCACTAAGATTTTCATGATCCTCAGTGCCTTGGGTAAGTGCATAGATCTATTACGAATATTTTCAAATTTAGTTACTATAGCTGTCTGAAAATAAGTGTAGGATTACATCATGCCATGGCGGCTCCAAAACGTCAAAAAAGAAATAACGAAGTGATGACTATGTTTCAAAATTTAAGTGGAACCGTATGGAATACGTTGATGAGAAAAGAACTGGAGGTTTCCTTACTAATAATAACTCGGTAGCTACGAAAGTACATTCTATCGAGTATCGACAAACATAAGTAGGTATTCGATATCAATTGATCATTTCTTATTCACTTTTCAGCGAAAATTTGCAACAAGAACAAAACGTTGATCTATCGTTAGACAATTCTGTTGAACTAAACTCAATTCTTAGAAAAGAAATAGTATTCATTACGCATGGATTTATATCTGATGGTGAAGAACCTTGGTTGAAAGATTTGGCTGAAGCTTATCTCAATCAAGTAAGGTTAATGATTTTACGAGTCCGAGATACCAAATTCAATTGATGAAAATTGAAAATTATAATCTTCAGAAAGATGTCACTATCTTTATCGTTGACTGGGGTACCGGAGCTAACATCATTTGGTATTCTGAAGCTGTTGAGAATGCTAACAAAGTAGCAAAGATGTTGATCGAGTAAGCTTTGGCAATCAATACACACATAACAAAAGGCTGCTTTATAAACTTTTATTGAAATTCCACAATGTGCTTGTTTAGCTTTATTACCTACTTAATTGAGCATCACAATGTTGAAGCTTCCGGTATTCATTTAATAGGTTATAGCTTAGGAGCTCATCTGTTCGGATTCGTGGGAAAAGGAATACCTGGAATTAATCGAATAACAGGTAAATATTTATTTTATCTCATTCGATATTGTAATATTCAATTATATTTTATTTTAGGATTAGATCCAGCTGAAAGAAACTTTGAAGATGATTCAAAGCAACGATTATCGAAAAGTGATGCTCGATTTGTTGATGTCGTTCATACCAACACCGCAGAAGATGGTTATGGATTACGTGATTCCGTTGGTAAGATGTGGAATCAACTAACTATATATTGAAATACCTCCCTCACTTTGCTAATGACTGGAAACTTTATTTTTAGTGTATCTAGAATTACTTTGGTTTCATTTTATCGAATAATTTCTAGGTCATGTAGATTTTTATGTTAATGGCGGTGAAACACAACCTGGTTGTACATCTTTATTTACATTTTTGGATCCTCTATTCAAACACCCATGCTCTCATTACAGATCTGTCGAGTATTTTATCGAATCCATTAAATTTACCGATTGTGATTTCATTGGGTATAATAAAATTATCAACTCGACGTAAGTTTGTTTAGCATTTTCAGGCAGTTAATTTCAACTGCCTCAAAAACATAATTTACATTATATTCGTAGAACACAAAAATCATATAAAATTTACAAATCCTCCAATGTTTACATCGCTATGCTTTTCGTTTCTCATTTAGTTACCCTTTGGCAAGCTTAGGATTGGACACGTTCAACTCACATGATGGAAATGAAGCTGGAGACTATTACATTGACACAAATTCTGAATCACCTTATTGCAAAAAGTAATCGCCAATACCTCATTATAATTACCTGTCAATAAATTGAATGCTGTATCTTTTCTGTCCATCGGAGTAACCAAAAACTTGTAAATACATATATTTTTTCGAAACCCTTTGATTCAAACGATCATCATATATTTCGATAATTCCAAAACTTTCAAATCATCGTCCAATACAGTAACCAGAATCAACACACCAGATAAAAAAAATTCGGAATACTAGAAATCTTCCATCGAATATACTATGTGAAAATAAAATATAAACTTTACAAAATCAGTCGATTTAAGTACTGAATTATTTTAAAACAATAAAAAAAGAACAACGAAAACGTAAGTTAATTACCCTGATAACATTTTTTTTTCGAATAAAAACAAAAAATAATAATGTTAATATGCATACAAAATTGTGCAAAACATTCACCAACACACCGAACATACTCATCGTTTTTAAAATTTCAATGACTTGGCAATCAACGCAGCCATAGCATCTTTTTTATCACCGTTGAATCTTCTCAATTCAAATATCACCTGGAATAATACTCTTGTTAGATCATAGAACGAATAATACTTCTTATTTTATTCATTATACTTACATCTTGCCTTGAAAACCCTAAATTAACTATTTCTTTAACTACATCTTCGTTAAACGGATCAGTTGGTTGGATTGAATCTTCAGCAGCGGAAGCTGAAGCGCTACTTCCAGCTTGCAAGCCGAATTCTAAACAAGACAGAATACGAATAAGTTTTCGACGAAATTTTTACTGATGAGGTCTATTTTAGAGCTTACTCTGTTTCGCTAATTGTATCTGTCTTCTTTCTTCTTCGGTTAGGGATGATAAGGAGCTAGGCCCGTGGCTAGATTCAGGTATTTCACTTTCAGGTAAAAATTGCGTTTCAGTACCAGTGGTACCTATATGTAGTACGTTTCTTTTAAGATCAATCATACACTAAAAAAATAAAGAGAAATACAAGCGTAAATACGAAACAATACGATTAATTCATTATCAACCCTCGATCACGTACTTGATGTCTTCTCAACATATCTAAACCGAGTAACATATCCATTGGTTGATCTTGTAACACAGTAAATGACGTTGTCAAGAAATCTTTTTCAATAGCCATCTGTACCATATGAATCCTACCAATTATATACTGAACACCGACACCTTTGGCTACACCGGACCATCTCGTATCAACTAATCTCATAATATTACATCGTTCGGCACAATTGGCAGACATGATAGTTGCTTGGGCACCTGTTTAAAAAAAACCTCGATATTAATACAGGCCCATTAGTCGATAAAATGTCAATATTTTATAAGTACCAGAATCAATGAAAGCTTTTACGGGAAATCCGTTAACTTTACAGTTGATATATAACATAGTAACAGTTCCAAACGTTTCGGGATTATATTCCATCGCGGCATTCATATTAGCATCGATGTTCTTTTGTTTTATTTCATCGGCGATCAAGCGTTGAGCTTCTAAATCAAAAGGATCAGCGGTAAAGATTCGTCGACGCTGTTCTTCTCTTCTGTTTCGTTCTTCCACTTGCTCGTTTAGGATCTTGGTGAACTCAGCTGTGAAAAAATAAAATACCTAAGTTTTGGCAAGTGATAAAGTTGAATATCATTTAAACATTTATTATCGTTGTAATAGAGTCGAAAATTTTGGATGATTTCCAAAATAAATTGTAAACAAGCTATTCCCCATTTAATATACTCAAAATAAACGATAAAATGAGATGAATCGTTGACAGATTAGAGTCAATTGATAACATTATACTTACTAGTCTTTCCACTAGTCAATGCATCAGCTAATCTGGGATTATTTTGCTTTAAAAGAGCCATTTGTTCGGGGTTCGCTAAAAATAAGTCACGAAGATATGCGGTATTTGAAGACGAAGGAGCAGTAGTATCGTCTAACTTGGCTAAAGCTGAGGTTGGAATTTCAATATTACTAAAATCCATACTAGTCAGTGGATCTGTAAAACACAATGATCAGTTCATAGCACGTATTCTCAAACAAACGTACAATGTGTAGTAATAAAAAGAATACTTTGACTAGGAGCAGGTGGATTTCTAACTCGATCTTGAGCATTTCCGAACATACGTTGTATTATGACTACATCACCATCTGCTACACCATGCGCCTTTATCGAAAGACTGTTATCCATCAAAGGTTTACCATTGTGACTAATGAGAATCTCGTTGGCAGGTATACCTGATTCAATTTCGCAAAAAGCTTTGAAATTTTCTAATTCTAGATCTTCGCTTACGTCTAAGTTGAATATTTCATCGTTCAAAGTAGTCACAGTGATCTTCATATTGACAGATGAGATGAGCTTTCAAGATGAAAATATGGATGATTAACCGACACAACGAAACGTCAGAGGGTATGATTACTGACTAATCTAAAAAAGGGTTCATCAAATGACCAACATTTTTAATTACCGGGTAAAAATATACCAATTATCACAAAAAATAATTAATTCGCACTTTTTCATTCAAATTTTTCATGTTTTGTTGATGATACGCGAAAATTTGTATACCTATTTAAATTGCATCGGAGAATGAAATTTACCTACTTATTTCATAGGTTTTACTTTTAGTTACTTTTTTATCCACATTGAAAAACATAGGTAGCGCTAGTTACCGATCACTTTTTTCTTATTGGCTTTCAACGTGGTGAATAAATCTGACATTGATGGCGATTTCACCGTTTTTTTTCGTTTTCATTTTTTTGAAACGACCACAATTTCACATCAACCAATGAGTAATAACGGAACGGATGTTTATTTTGTAGTTTCGTTTCGTGAAATTCGCGTAGTGTTTCGTGTTAAATAATGGCGCTTTTTAGTGAATTCGCGATAAAAACGAATATAAATCAGTTCTAGTTCTTATCAATGTGTTTATTTCATCTAACATAACTATCAAATGGTCCACAAATATCCGGTAAGTTTACGCTGGAACGTTATTTCAAGTCGTTGCAACTCCGCTGGATATTGGATTACAATCCAACGTTTCAGAGGAAACCCAAATTCATGTTGTAATACTTCGGTTATATTTTCAGTATGGCATTAATGAAGCTGAAACAATCGAAGTTAGCAATGAACAGATAGCAGCAGGTTTACCAGTTTTATTGCAAGTTCGTCGTGGAAGTGAATCAGCTCTAAATCAGTTACTTCCAGATGCAGGTAATTTCCATGGAATTTCATTTTCCTAATTGGCTGATTCGTTCGGTGTACTTTATCGTCAATTTGGGGTGTTTTCGAGATATATTTACCTTAAATTCGATATCAAAGTTGGAAACCGAGAAAGCGTCCGAGCTAGTCAACCAATTATGACAAGAGTTATGATGCGTTTACTAGTAGAAAGCGTATTGGTGTAATTATTTACATTATACTGGCGAGTCATCCGATACACCAGTGCGGGTTCTAATCTATCCGTTTAAATATCTAAACCTATAATTTATATAGATGGATGTTACTCGATATGAAAATCATGTCATATATCTGTATTAAACAGATACGTTCAACGTCGAGACAATTTTCCGCTTTATAATGCCAATGTTGTTACTCCTATCGAAAAACTTTTTCACGGCTAATGAATGTATGCAAGATGCAAATTAGCTCGTGAGTATTGTTTGATATTATGAATAATTCGTGCATAATGCCTTTGTTTATGTCTCCTTGATCGGCCTACGATTTAGTTGGTATGCAGCACAGTGCAACGTTGATCGGTCACCTCGCGACGTTATGGTGGGAAAAATTCGTCGTTGGCCAAATTTGCACATGTTCCATTTCGGCGTGTTTCTTAATCGTTTGCCAGCGGGGTTTCATCAGTTGGGTCGAAAATACCATATTTCTCGGATTCGAGCGATGGAAAAAACAAAGTATTTAGGGGGTTTGGTTATCGATACTAGAATTCAACCTTGAATCACCCCGACTATGTATTTGTGGATTTAAGTGATCGAATTTCGAGTTGTTTTCAAGGTTCGAACACGAAACCGTGAATTTTTTCCAATTGTGACTTCACACGTTTAAAATTCTTCCGACATTGATAGAAAAATCGATGATTACTTTCATTTCGATGCTTTAATATTTCGGTATCGGTATTTTTTCATCCTAACGTACAACTCCCCCTTAACCTTACTCAATTAAATTCTTACATAAGCATCTCCTAAATAAAAATTTCACCATCGTGCGTACGTATGTGCCTAACATGCTGCAGTAACATCGCCAGACACTCGAAATGACAATATTGATTTACGACAGAACTTTTTCAACGAGTTGATCCGCGTACAATTGCTTCATTGCTACGTAAACGAATGATGAAACGAGTAAAAAATGAATAAGTGAAAAAAATAACCGTCCATCGTAACATTCCACGCTGTTCAAGTGTTTCGTAGTCGAGCGGTTTCAAAGTTGGTTACACCTGTTTTGACGGTTTCCCTTTCGTTTATCCCTGCTTCGTGTTTGGAAAAAAAAACTATAAGACCTTCAAAATATACTAGATGTGTTCAAACCGGTTTCCTTATCTACATCATTTCCCGATTGTTTCGGTTTAATTGCGAATATGTGTTTACCTCCGGTAGCACATTAAGTAATCAATCTGTACCAGTGTAGAAATGGGTACCCCATGTTTTGGTGTTTTTTCATTAACCGATCCTAGCCGGTGGTAAATCGTCGAGTGATTTTCAACCGTCCGTATGTCAAATCCAGCCATTTTCCAATTGGTGTAATTAGCGAGTCAAAGGACAAAGGGGATGACACTATGAGAAAAATACGTTTGGTCATTGGCCTCGATTGTTCATACGTTACGAAATTTTCTCTCGCAACTGTCTGGTTCTCATTTGATACTAAATTCTTCCTTCGCCACTTCCATACTCTCTGATTCAACCTGCTACGGAATTTTTTCCACCTATAAGGTCATTTTCAGCCCAATTCAAAACAAAATTCGTCCTCGAACCGAAGCACATTGCGTTTACGTGATCTACGCACACAGATGACTAAACCATCAACATTCGCAATACCAATATTACAGTCGACTAATCAATTATTAGGTTACTATTGTAAATTATCAATAGCAAATAGTTACGCGAAACATTATCTATAAAGCAATAGAGCTGCCGGTTTCGTATGTGTACTTATGGTTTTAAGGAAAAACCTTGTTTATTAATCTTTACTTAGTTGATTACGTATGACATTATGATGGCGCGGTCTGCGGTCATATGAACTGCGTCGTTGATATTTTTGTTGTCTCGGTTACCTTTAATATGCTACATGTGAATTGAAGCTAGTCATCGTTTGGCATAATAATTAGCGAACCGCTGAGAGTCTATACCTTTCTGCGCTCTCTGTGCGTATGCTCTTGACACTTACTGATGCCGGAATTTAGTCTTGTGTGAGTGTCACATTCAAAGCACGTGTTAATTAGCAATGCGGTCGACACGATTTGCGATTTATCGATAGAAAATGATGCGTGAAAGAGGGGAATGGCGTCGATAAGTGGGATCAAAGAGGTTTTTTTGAGATATGGCCAGCGAGGGCAAGGAATTTCTGCAGAGTGGATATGAAATTATGATTAAATGGGACAGTAGTTGTGAATTTGTCGAAATAGCGGTGTCGAGCGAGGTATATTGGATCCTCGAGAGACCCAAATTTACTCGAGTTGACATTGCTGTGTTTGAAAATACACTTGCCTTCGTGAAGGTTATTGAAAACGTGAGGCGTGGAAAGTATTTTTGTTGTTGTGTACATGAAAAAAGTATGTACCTAACTGATAATTTTTGTTTATAAAGAGTGGATTTTGAAGTTGTGCTTTTAAAATGGGGAGAGGTGGCAAGGGAGTGATGGAAAAACTGCTCTTTTCGTCGGTTTCACTTTTTGTGTCGAATTTTCGCTTTATTTTATTTTTCAGTGTTACTTGAAATTGAAGTTTGGAAAAAAAATTATAAATTGATTATAAATATGTAAATCGTGCTAGTTTCGGGTTCTGGGTTTCATTTTTGTTGGAAAATTTCAATTTCAGTTTTTCAGGCTTCAAAGTATGACCCTAGGATTAAAATATAACGTGATGAATTATTCAAATATGAGACAATTTTGCATAAATTTGCAAGAAAAAGTGTCCAATTACCCAACAAATTAGATTCAATTAAATACGAAAAATTTCCTCGAGATATCAAAATATTCCACGAATTAAAGAAGAAAATTTTAGTACATAACAGTACAATTTTACAGTTTCTAACATTCCTGCTTGTCTTACGTTTTTAAGATCGTGTTAAACTTTTGATTCTGTTTTAAACTCAAAAAATTATGCTTTTTTCGGCTATACCGCTAATTTTGTCACAAATCGAGAAACGAAATCCAGTGAAAATTCTTGAAAATGTCGTAAAAGCAGTTCTAATTCATGGAATGTTGAAAATTTCCATCAAAGCTAATGAAAATATCGTAAAAATTGTCAAAAAAGCGAGAAAATTTCGGAAAATGTTGCAAAAATTATTGAAATTGTCTCAAAATTCGGTAGAAATATTGCAGAAGTGGTCAAAAATCACAAAATAATGATAAAATTGAGATATTCGTAAAAATCATTTTAAAGTAGTAAAACTAGTAAAAAAAAAAGGTGCAAGTTATCAAAAATGTTATTTGAATTGTCAAAAAAATTTTAAAAATTGGAAAAATATTGTAAAAATGGTCAAAAAACCATGCAAGTTGCCAAAAATGTTGTTGAAACTGTCAAAATTCCGTTAAAATTTTTCATAAAAATCAATAAAAACGTAATCAAAACATTCAAAAAACAACAAAAAGTATCGAAAATCTAGTAAAAAGTGTGAAAATATTCCAAAAATTGTTGAAAAATGTTGTAAAAGTGCATGTAGCGCCTTGAGAAACGTTCCAATTTTCATAAAACTCAGTCAAATTTACGCTAAGAAGGGTTAAAAATCATGAAAATTTTTGAGAAGCTTTGTGAAAATTCTTGCAGTTTTTACGAGATGATCATTAAATTTCATGATTTTGTGGTCGTTTTTATTACATTTTTTACAATTTTTACTAAATTTTATACGCGATTTTTCTGAGTTATTCGTCATTTTTCAAGTATTTCAGATGATTTACATGAAATTTTCATGAACTTTTGGCCATGTTTTTGTTATTTTTACCAAATTTAACGAAATTTTGGACTATTTCCATCATTTTTTGACCACTTTATCGTATCTTAAATGATTTTTACGAAAATTTTAACAATTTTTACGAGATTTACAACAGTTTTCACGATTTTGGGGCAATTTTTTCACTGTTTTTTTTATCAATTTTAGTGACATTTTTAGCAGTATTAACAAATTTTCATGATTTTTGTACATTTTTGCAATATTTTCATGATCTTTTGATCACTTTTATCCGATTTCAGATGATTTTTATTGATATTTAAATTATTTTTACTGAATTTTAACCAATTTCTCACGAATTTGAGGTTATTTTTTCGTAAATTTTACCAGTTTCTATGACGTTTTTACGACGTTTTTACCAATTTTAACGAAATTTTGGGCAATTGGCAATTTCCATCATTTTTTAAGAACTTTTGTTATTTTTGACGATTTTTACTGAAATTTTAACAATTTTTAGGAAATTTACAAAAGTTTTCACCATTTTTGGGCAATTTTTTCGTTTCTTTTACCAGTTTTTATGACATTTTTAGCAGTATTAAGAAATTTAAGACGATTTCCATGATTTTGGTACTGTATTTACAATACTTTCATGATCTTATAATTGCTTTTTTCGTTTTTCAGATGATTTTTCTTTACATTTTAATTACTTTTTATTAAATTTTCAGCATTTCTCACGATTTTTACGTTATTTTTTTTGCCATTTTTACCCCCGTTTTTATGTAATTTTTAGCAATTTTTACGCAATTTTCGTTAATTTTTATTATTTTGTCACCGTTTTTACCAAATTTTTATTACTTTTTGTTGACATTTAGACAATTTTAATAACATTTTTGACAATTTTCTTGATTTTTTAATAATTTTTTTCTTAGTTTGAATAAAATTTCAATCATTTTCCCCAGTTTTTCAACGAATTTCATGATTTTTTGACAATTTCTTCTATATTTTTACCGGTTTTTGTGACAATTTTAACAATTTTTACGAAATTTTAGACAATTATCAGCATTTTTGCCTTTACTACTTTTCATCAACGTTTTGGCAATTTTAAGAACATTTTCGACTATTTCATCCTTTTTGATGATTTTTTCCATACTTTTTATAATTTTGGTGAAAAATTTAACAATTTTTACTCGATTGGCGACAGTTCTCATGACTTTGTGATCTCTTCTATTAATTTCCATAAACCATTGTGAAAAATTTTACCACTTTTTTCACTATTTTCACGATTTTTTTTGGCAGTTTTAACAATATTTGTAATAATTTTTTTTTGATATTTTTAAATATTTCAACAATCTTCATGATTTTTGATCTATTTGAACATATTTTAAATTATTTTGAAAATTTTAACAATGTTTGAACCCCTTTTACCATCTTGAATTTTCCAAGTTCAAAAATTCATCCAAACTTCCAAAATTTCGTGACCCCAATAAAAGCTGTAATAATTTTTCTGCTTTCGGCATAATGTCTTGAGTTTTGAAAATTCATACACTTTTTTAAAAAAATTTAATCCATATTCTGACATTATTTTTAAGGCCAAAATAGCTAAAAGTTGAAATTTCAGAATTAAATTGTATAATTGTAGTAAAAAAACACACCAGGAAACTACGTGATGTGTTTTCTGAAAAAAAAATTTATAGATTTTTCTTTTGTTGAGAAAATAATTGATTCAAAATTTTGCATTTTAGAAAAATTTTCTCTATTTTGTTAATTTTTTTACATAAATATTGTTTTATTGGCGGGGGAGGGAGGGGTCATCCCATAAAAGAAGAACACATCACAAATTCTGCACCAAAAGATTTATGACTTGATACGAGTACGAGTATTGATATTTTGTCATAAGGCCAAAAGAAGATTAAAATAGGAAAACCCCTACAATATTGATCGACTTCGTATCGAAATATCAGATTTTATGTTTTATGTTAGTTTGATAATTTGATGGCATTTTATTAGTATGTCATCTTCAGAAAAAGCCCCAAACCATATCCATGATTGGAAATTTTCCATCTAATAAAAAACTTGAAATTAATTCATCATTTTGGCAGATTTTCCGACTCAGCTCTTAATTTTTTCGATTGATAACGACATTTTGTCATGCAGGAGGGGTAGGGGAGGAAGTTACCTGCTATCTTTCATACTCCATATTTCATTAAATCAAATTCGTCGTTGAACTAATAATGAGACAAACTGGTATGCGTTTGATATGGAAGAAAGATGACAGTATATTTCGAAAAACGTTTCATTTTTATTACATCAAGTGAAGCAAGACGAAGAATAAACTTCGTACTCGTAAATCAGTTTTATCACCATGGGCCCATCGATGATTGTTAAATTCGCGGTATTTGTTGGCGGAAAACACCTGGTGAAAGGGTTAAATTCGTTTTAAAAAAAACAATAACGATATAGCAGAAGGAGACGATGTATCCGGGATGATCACAGAAGGCTGATTTTGGCGACTGACTAAGAGTTTGGTAAAAAAAAAAGAGGGTGTATCACGAAATATCTTTACTATCAGCTCTAATGTTTCGAGGAGCGAGTTGTGGGCTATACAGATACACTCATACGACGTATTGCTGTTCTATTCATCGAGCAAATATGTTAATGATGGATGCGTGTTGAACGTGACGTCATAAATGCCAGTCTTGGAAGCTGTAGGGAATACGCAATGACATTTTATGTATTACGGAGTATCAGCAGCGACGATTAAATACTCGTACACCGGAGAAGATAGAAGGGAGGATAAATATACGTTGGAAAAAAAATTAGGAGGCAGGCAGGCGTCTCAACGGAGTGTTTATCAGCTGTGGCGTACATGTTCTAATTGCTAAGGTATGCGTGTATGTGGTGGTGCTCGGTTTGGTGCATGTGTGTGAGCGAGGTTGGCATTCTTTAGACTTGGTCATGGAGAGATTAAGATTGCACGTTTTGTTTGTTGGACTTGGAAGATTCTTCTATGAAATATGTACTTCTTTTTAATATTACGTTTATAGCTTTTCTTTTAACGGTACACGGTACTCCGTATAAAAGGTGAAATATCGTTGTATTGCGATTGAAAGGTAATGTGACGTAGCGTACTACAAACATTCGTATGGTATTGTGTGTTTGAGTGAGTCATTGCCATACTCGTCTATAGGAGTAGTATTGTAATTTTGTAATCAACCGACGCAACTTGTACAAAAGTACGAGGAAATATTTTGCTTTTAGTGTTTAAATATGTTGGTTGTAGTCGTGTAATGGAAATTGCGGATATTTTTAGAACCAATTTGTGTACTTAGTTTTGAAAATCCGTCCGGAGGAAATTTCTAATTGCTTGATTATGAACTTGATTGTGTTATAGGGGGTTTTGAGTCATCGCACTTTGGATCACGTACCCTGAATCATTATCGTCTAATAACCGATAACGGCGTAATTTTCCGGTCATTTTTTTAGTTTTTTACGTCGATAGTGTTGCGAGCTTATCTGAAATGGAATTGGGCAATTGCTCATACCGGACTTGATTTTGAATTTTCAGTTTGATGAGTAGTTTTTAATTATCTAATGATAGAATAGAGTTGAATTTTGAACGAATTGTCGTATTTTGAGGAGTTTTTTTGTGTGTGTGTTTTAGATGGACGAGGGAAAATGAGGGATTTTCATATTTTTAGCGAAATTTAAACTGTTTTGACTTGAATTTTGATTATCTATTTGTGCTCATTTCAGTTTAGAAATTATGAAGAATGTTTCCCATTATGGACAGCGATGAATGATTAACCCTTTCGTGCCCAGATCGATGCACATTAACCCGTCTCTCAACGACCACTTTGAAAATTGAACATAAAGAGCGCGAGCTCAGTATTTGCCACGCGCCGTAGTGGAGTAACGTTGAGATCGGGCAAGTTGTGTTCAATTTTCAAAGTG
>FIZU01048097.1:0-19958 GCA_900064475.1 Pseudococcus longispinus
ATTTTAGGTAAAAATTTTAAGAAAATGGATATATTATTTTGCTTAAGTAAGGAAATGCAAGTATTAAACCCGAGCGAAGCGAGGGCGAAAATTTTTGCATAAAATATATAGCATCCAAAAGCTGAAAATTGATTGAAAAAACGTTATTTTACGTTAACATTTTTAGAATATGAAGTAAAGAAATGCATATATTAAGCCCGAGCGAAGCGAGGGCGAAAAATTTTTCAGAAAAATACATCCAGAAGTTAACTGAGTCGGTTTTTGTACTTATTTTTTCAAATGCTCAAAATTCAGAGTCGGTAGTAGGATTATTAGGTACTCATTTCGCCGACAATTCCGACTGCTTCACTCATTTTGCCGACAAATTCCGACTAAGCAAAACTTTGGGGGTGTGACCCCCTCTCGGTCGGAACGCCCCAGCCTTCGTTGATGGAATTTTCTGCCAAATTTTTATTTAAACAGTACTTAGGTATATATTTACGTAGATATAACCGGTTTCCTAGTATTTTTTTTTTCAAACATCACAAATCCACGAATCGTATCGTTATAAATTCATAAAACTGAAATCATAATTACCTATTGAAACACGCGGATATTATTTCTTACAACGAGTTAACCTTCAACTTGAAATAGCATGCGTAGATAACAGTATAAGCTTACTGAAAAAAGCAAACAAATCTGGCATTCGCACTTAACCGCAAATTACTCAAATTGGTTTGCATATGCAATGCATTCAATAAAGCCTACGTTCGTCTGTCTACTCGATTTCGTTTGAATTAAAATTTTATCTTAGGTAGACGAAGACGTAGACTATTAATACCGAAACGAGAAGGAAATCATTAGGCTGTGTATTTATGTAGCATGACGCACATGCTCGTGTTAACTGCCTTAATGGAGTGATGCCGCTATGTATGGATTAAAAAGTAACTAGGCACGTTTAGAAGAGGTCAACGAGGTGCAGAAAAAACTTCCTATTTACACGAAATGTATATTTTCCATTTTATGGTATTTTCCTAGAGGTAGAATTTATGGGTAAAACATTGGCAAAATTAAGTATAAATTTCTTTTTGAACAGATGTTTTTTTGAATAATTAATTGCATTGTTCTTACCTAGTACTTATGTGGCCATTAATGTTGTAGTTAATTTCTTGTAAATCACATTTTTGAATTATGCGTACAAGTTTTGAAAAAAATTTCTCGTCTTTGTTTCCTTTCTTTTATAGGTAAAATTACCTACATGTGGTTGAATTGCTTACTTCGTTAATGAAAAATTATAGGAATAAATTTTTTTAAAGTAGGTACTAGTATTTATCTCAATATTTAGGTAATATCGTATCCTCAAATCTACTTATATCTGAAAATAAATATTGCGATATTTTGCAATATTCTCGTACCTAGACCTAAGCACAAGGTGAATGATAAATTTCTATTCTTCTCTTGATAATGATTTTTTTTTTGCATAACGAATAAAATAGACGAATTATTCGCCAAGAAGCATCAACTTAATTGTACAGGATACCTCCAGTTTAATGGTGTTGGTTTTAATAAAAGATAATTTTTTTTAATTATTAAGCATTCTTTTTTGCAAATAATGGACGGATTTTGATAATTTTCTGTGAATAGAAGTCTAATGACAAGTTGATGGTACGAGTTCGGATTGATGCTGAAATCGTTTGGAAAAAATTCATTTTTAATTGGCTGTATAATTTTAATAGTGCGTACGAAGAATTCGCAGAATTGAGTAATTTTGGATAAAAATGTGATTTTTTGAGCTAATTTTTTAAGGTTTGAAACTTGAAAAATTTGTAGGTGTGTCGAATGATATTTTAGGTTCAGTTGGTATAAATTGCTGAGGATATTGTTCGAAAATCAAGTTAGGAATCTAAATCTATACTTATCCATTTTTGGAACATTTTGAGAAATTTATGACGAGAGAGGGAATGAGGGTTTAAGATATTTTCAAAATTATTTAAATTGCATTTTGAGTTGAAGAAATTTTGAAAAAGATAGGTTTTTCTTTAGAAAGAAAAATTAGAAAGAAAATTAAATTTTGAGTTGAGAAATTCAGAAACGAGTTGGAAAATTGAAATAGATCCTTCAATTTGAGAAAACTAAACTGCGTTTTGAGCTGAGAAATAGGATAAAAAATTTTCAAGAAAAATTTAAAAAATTGTAAAATTGCATTTGTATTGAAAATTTTGAATTCCAATGTGGGTAATTTTGAAATAAGGTGGGAACTGAAAGTGATCTTCAAATTAGGTCGAATTGCTTTTTCAATTGAGAAATTTTGAAACATTTTCAACAGAGAGGAAAATTTAAAAAAAAATGCATTTCGATTTTTGAGTGGAATAAATTTCATTTTGAATGGAAAAATTTACGAATGAGTTAAAAAATTGAGACAGTACTCTTCATTTTAAAAAATTACATATAATTTTTCAATAAAAATTATAAAATTACATTGTGTTGAAAATTTAGAATTTTAAAGTGAGGAATTTTGAAATGAGCCGGAAACTGAAAGTGACCCTCAAATTAGGTCAAGTTGCTTTTACAATTGAAAAAAATATATTTTGACTTTTGAGTGGAAAAATTTACGAATGAATTAAAAAATTGAGATGGTATTCTTTGGTTTAAAAAATTTACATTTTGAGCTGGAAAAACTAGGTAACTAACGTAGATTTGAGTTGAAAAATTTTAAAAAGCCAAATTTTTTTGCGAAGAGACTTGAAGAAAATTACGTAGATATTTTCGTGTATAGATCCCTTTTATCGAGTCCATAGGAACCTGGAAAAAAATGAGCAAAATCAAAGACTTTTAATTTTTTAAATCCAGCTCTGAAGCACAGTACCTACTCTATGTACAGATTAGGTAGAGGTTTGAGAAATATCTGTATATAAAAATTAGGTTTCAGAGGGTTAAAAGCGAGGCTTTGGAAAAAAATCATAAGGACTATTTTAATAGAAAATTTTACATGGAATATTTTTTTAAAGGATTATTTTCTCAAAAAACTCGATATTTTGCGAGATATTTTCAAAAGATAGTCAACATGATTGGTACAAACCTTTTATATTAGTTGAGACCCTTTTCACCGCAGAATTCACATCCCTCCTCCTTCCAAAAAACTGTATAAATTATCAGAAAATCAGTAAAATTGAATTCCGAGAATTTAAACAACCACTTCTCCTTTTATTTAATTTAATTTTTTTAAAATTGGTTTGAATTTATTCCTGCGAATTTGTAACTCGCTTTTATTTTCTTTATGTACACTCGACTCCTAAAAAGTAAGCCTTTAATGGTATTTAAAAGAGCTCGAATGCATGGGTTAAATTTCTTGTTAGAAAACATCCTGCTACAAAGGTAGGTACGTATCTAATCTGTTTTGCTAAATTCCTATTTTTTTTTGCAATGAAAAAATTTGGGAAATAGGCTTTAAAAAAATCTCTCTGCGGAACTAATGTTATCCGATGATCTCCCCTAATATAAAACTACTCAAGATAGGCATGACTCGTTATTAATTACAACCTGGGCCTGGCATTAACTGCGGGTATATTTACCTACGTAGATGATTCGATTTTCATTATATTTTCGCATACACCTTTTACATTACTTATCTACCTCACTGAAAAATAAATTGACGAGAGAATTTTTCGTTGCCATAATTACGAGACGATGGACTATACTTGTACATAAACCTGAAAACTTACTCAATTCTCCACCACATAGAACTTTACTGACTCCTACGAAATTTAAATTATGATTGAAGTTTGGCGTGCCAAAGTAATTCATATCACATGAAGAGTAGAAATTTTCCCAGAATCGAATCATCAGTACCTAATCCATTTTGAAACTGGTTCCGTCTACGTCTTGATATTTGTAATTTTTCATATCAACCTACTTTTTTCCTTCTGGTTATTTATCGTATTCCGGTTCACTTGAGATGGTCAGGTATCGATTGTTTGCAGAGCATTAATATGGAAGTACCGATGCCCACTTCATTTGCGAATGATTATACTCGTGAATATACTTTTTCGTGGAATAATTTCGGTAACTTTGAACAATGGTGTTTGGGTTATCAGTTAGTTTCAAGCGTAAGTAATTCCAAGTCGAGAATTCGTTTTGGTTTTACTTTTGGTCTTAATGTTATATTATTATAGGAACAATTAAATGTTTTCAGTTGGCTGAGTTTTTGTTAAAGCAGTAAAACTGTATGTTAGATATGGATTGGATAAATATACTATACTGCTTGATATCCCATTCAATGAATATTATCACTTTGAATGCAGTCGTGTGTATACGATGAGAAATTTTAAATAAAAATCAAGTAGAAATAACCAACGTTTATGAAAATTTCCATATTACGCATTTTCAAATAATAAATTCAATACATTTATACAGGGTGTCCAAACAGTGATAATGCATACCCAAGATTTAGATATAACCGGGTACCACTAAGAAAAGATGAACAAGTTACCTGCCTTTGGAATTAAAAGCCTAAATATTTTGCAATTTTTGACGATATTTTACAACTTTTCAGACATTTCTGACGATTTTTTCTCTATTTTTGCAACATTTTCAATATTTTTGAAAAATTACTTTTTCACTTTTTTTGCCTCATTTTCAATGATTTTTTGATAGTTTTTGCAATCTTTTAAACATTTTTTACAATTTTGCAAAAATTTTGTACCTACAATATCTATTGCAAATTTTTAATTCCAAAAAGTCATAGAATTTTTGGAAATTTTCAAGTTCAGAATTTCATCTGGGACTGGATATCACAATTTGACATAATGTCTGATAAAATATATAAAAGTCTTTCGTGACGTTTTTGGACAGGTACCTACGTCATCACTGAAAAGTAAGTACAATATTGAAAAGATTTTAAACAACCAAAATGTACATTTTTCAGTCGAGAAATTCTCTTTTTGGACATTCTAAAAAGCAAAATTCGTTAGTTTTTCAATAGAGATTTGAGGTTAGGGTTGAGGTCAAGGTTTTATGTGTGAGGTTAGGTTAGCTGAAAGTCATAAGAATTCTCGATTTTTGAAAAAATCATGAATTCACATTCAAGAATTTTCAGTTTTCAATCAGTCATGAAAAAGTTATTGCTGAATTTGAAGCTCTGAAAATCATGATTTTCTGTCTAACGTGAAATAAGTAAATTCAAAAATTTAAATTTGATAAGTTTTTTTAGGTACTTCAAATGTTAATAAGCCCCTTCGGTTTTGATATTGGGCAAAAAATTATTATTACAAAATTTGTTCAGATTTTGAAGTAGGTACCTAGTTATCTACCTAGTGGGTTCCATATCAACTCGACCAAAAAAATGAAATTTCGATCTCATGTCTTTCGATTTCGCCCAAATATTTTATATATGATCTACCCACCCAAAAACTTGGAAAAACGTCATTGGTTTTCCCCCCAGCCCCTTAAAGGTGGTGGGGGTGAGCTTTATTTATTGTTACAATTTCTCGTAGTAGATACTCAACTTCAGCGGTTTATAACTCCGCCGCTATGATACTTAGCTCAAAACTGTTTTCACAGTTCAAAAGCGTGTTAAATTCTGATTTGAGATCTTTCATCAAAATTTTCAAAAGTTGAAATTTGAACTTTTCAATCGAAAGTTGAACTTTTGAAATAGCGCTGTAAGCGCGAACTATTACTGAAATGATGTAAAAATTACCATAAACGTAACTTTTAGTGGCATTTTGAACTATATCATTTTCAAGATGGACATTCTCAAGCGGAAAAGGGCCGCTTACCCCTAAATTTGGGTCAAAATTACAAAAAAAAAGTCTAGGCATGTAATACATCAAATGATAGGTTTTCGAAGGTGCTGAACACGAATATGACCTTAGTTTTTCGATTGGACCTTATCTGAGGTCTCCAGCACCCACCAATAGGGTCAAATTTCAAAAAATTCATCCAATTATGTGTGATGTATGAAATGGTATGTTTTCGAGGACGCTGAACACGAATACGACCATACTTTTTCGATTGGCTTTCATTCAAGTCCCCTCCCCCCCACCCTAAATCAATAATTAGATGAAGTTTTTGAAATTTTACCTCATTGAGGGTTCTGAGGGTCTCAAATTAGGTCCAACCGAAAAAGTATGGTCGTATTTGTGTTCAAGGAAATTTCTGATTGCAGTTATGCCAACTTTCAATTTACATAGAAAATCAAAATTTCATGATTTTTAATAACGAAAATCAATTTATCACAGAAATCAAAAGTTGGCAAAAATTTTTACTTTCTTGTATCAGTACCAAAGGCATTTTAGATCCAGTTTTGGTATCAAACGGAGTGGAGGGTATTGTATCCTTGTTGTATAACTCAAAAATCTTGATTTTTCAGTGATCTCCAACTTATTAATAGCCTGGTAGAAGGCAATCAGTGGTATCCAATTTCGAGGTCAATGACCTAGAGAGATGCAGAAATTCAAATTGCACTTTTTCGGGGAATGACCAAGGTACCAGGCTGTTAGCATTACCCAAAAGTGACAAAAACCGAGTTTTTTACAAAATTGACCCTACTTTGAGCACTTGCAATTCCGTTTCTTTTTGAGCCAAGGATCTAGAATTTTTTATTGCAGGTCTCCAACTCAAAATGAACTACCAACTTGGATTTGGTCAAAATCTGAAGTATATTTTTTTTTCTCGTTCCACTCTTGAGTTCATAGTCCTTTCAATTTTGAAGTTGGATTACAAGCTATGAGAAGAGAATTATTTTGCTCAGTTTTTTATTTACTACTCACTATTGAAAATTAATTTCAAATTCAATTAGATTTTTTTTGAAAAGGCATTGCCCCTCAAATTTTAAAGACAGACAACATATTCATCCAACGTTTTTTCTTCAGCAATCCAAATCTCGAGTACGCACCACTACTCACCCAACACCCTGTACAGTTAATCTGGAAGAAACTCTTCTACGAGCACCTGTTGCATGATGTAAAATCCACTACCAGACGTTTCATTACACCACACAATGATGCAATTAGCATGTATCTAATATACAGTACAGTGCGTATATCTATGTACACAATGTCAGTCTATGCTACGTTTAACGGTTATCGGTTAAATATGGGTTAATACTGATTAACCGCGTGTGGTCATGCGCTTCCATATGGTGTCGGTGGTGGATACGAAAGAGAATAAAAAAAAATCACAGTTTCATTATTATTCGGAAACCGGGTCAAATATCTGCGTTCATGGGTCAGTAACATGGAGGTCTGGTAACGAGCCGGCTAAATTAATTCTATTTATGAAAATTTTATGATAATTTTGTAATCGATTCGAATGCTTTGTTTCTTTCTTGTATTATTCCCGCTGCGTCGATCACGTTGCATAACGAATAGATGCAGTGACACTAATAAATGTGAAATTCGACGTCTATCCAGGTAATTTGAACATCACATTGTTGAAAACTGTAATGATGCAGCGAGTTCAATGATTTTAATGCAATTTATAATGTCTATGTAGGTAATAGGTAGAATGTACTTTGTACCTTGAGATTTATGACCAACGCACCGTGCATAGGTTGTTGACTCGTTCCAATAAGATGACTACGAGACAACACACGATGAAATTAGTATCGTCACTTTTTATCAACGATTTAAGTAGATACCTATTTAATAATTTCTCGGTGAAATTAATTCGATCGTCGTGTTTTTTAGTTGCAATCGAGCGAAGTGTGAAATTATCTTTATATGAAGAAAAACTCGATAAGAAGAAATTCAGGTTGCTTTTCGTCCCCTAATAAAATTTCTGCAGTAGATATTACACGATGAAAAAGACATTAAAAAAAACGTGGCGCTGGCTTGATGTTTTAAGGAAAATATGCCTATCTTTAGGTATATTTTTACGCCATCAAGTTGTAAGTACTTAAAGTACTTATGGAATACTTTTCCTCTTTCGAATTGCGAGTTGTACGTAACTTGTAAATAGGCATTCGTCGTAGGATCCGAATAATAAAATTGTTTATTTTCATGACTTACACGTTTCCTCATTGGATTTTATTGTGCCCTATTCAATGCCATTACGTTTAATGGAACTGGTTTAATTGATTAAATAAACGTTATTTTTATGGATACATTTTTCCAATATTTATTTAGATCGTTTGGCAAAATTTCTTTTTAATAGAGTATGCTTATTACACAATCTAGTGTAATGCCTGATAAAGGTAGGTAATGTGGATTATTAAAAGCTTTTATAACGATTACGGAAACGATTTGTGAAAAACGATATTTCGAAAATACTAATAATATTGCCAAGTTTTATACCTACGAGTAGTTATAAAATTCGATTTTCCGCCATATCTAATGGGAAAATTCGTCTAGGTAGTACATGATTTAATTATTGTTTTGAAATTGACGTTACGAATGGGAAATTTTTTAGAGGGGACAATATTTGAAAATTTAGATTAGTTGATTTATGACATGGATGCAGGAATGGGCAATTCGAAAAATGGGATGGAATATGTATGCATGTACGTATCCGGATTCCGGAGCATAGTTGCATAAAAATTGGTGAAAATATCATAGCATAGAAAAGGTCACAAAATCATGTACAATGTCGAATCTTATTTTCACAAAAATTATTTTTGGTGTGAAAAAAGTTATTTTTCAATTTTTAATTTAACCGTTCTATCAAGTCCATATAGACAAAGTACCACTTGATCATCGTCGATCACTCGTGACGCTGACTTTTAGACATTTTGTCAGACAAATATTTCAGACTTTTAGGACTTTGAAAATCTCAGAGATCACGCTGACTTTCAATGAGACTTTTGCACTTGGAAAATTTTAGAGATCACTGTGACTTTTAAACATTTTGTCAGACTTTTTTGACATCAAATTTCAAAGATCATACTGACTTTTAGGCATTTTGTCAGGTTGTTCTAGACTTTCTGGAGTTGGAAACTTTTTAAGATTTTAAATGATTTTTTGGGCTTGGAAAATTTTAGAGATAATGCCGATTTTTAGACATTTTGTCAGACAAACACTTTTTGAACTTGGAAAACTTCAGAGAGCACGCTGACTCTCAGACATTTTGTCAGGCTATTTTAGACTTTCTGAACTTGAAAATTTTATCTGATTTCAAACGATTTTTTGGATTTAGAAAATTTCGGAAATTGTGACTTTTTTGATTTTGAAAAATTTTGTCAAGTGTACAGTTGACTTTTGAATTTGAAAAAATTTAGATTGTTTCAAAATTTGACTTTTAGACATTTCATGAGATATGATAAATTGATGACATTGTGTCCGACTCTTTGAACTTATACAATTAGAAAAAGTCAGACATTATGTCAGACTGAAATGTGCACTTCAGTCCTAAGAGCAAAAGCGCATACCATGTTTTATAGTTTCACTAGGAGACTGGGCCGCCGGCCCATCCCCCTAGCTGCAGCTGTTATGTACACACCGAAAAAACTGTCATATTTGGTTAAAATTCTGTTTTTTTTTAGTCAAAATTGTCATTTTTGGTCAAATCATCATTTTTTGTCATTTTCTATTTTTTAGTTCTAACTATAATTTTTTGTCAAAATAACGATTTCAAAGTAGAAATTGTCATTTCAAGGTAGAAAGTGCCATTTTTAGTCAAATTCTCCGTTCTTCATCAATTGTTTTCTTTTTTGTCCAAATAGTCAATTTCTGGTCAAAATTGTCATTTCAAGGTAAAAATCGTTATTTTTGGTCCAAATCGTCATTTCTTGTAAAAATTGTCATTTTTGTTCAAAATTGTTATTTTTTATCAATCTCGCCATTTTTGGTTGAAATCATCATTTTTTGGTACAAACTGTCATTTTTGGTTAAAATCGTTATTTTCAGTCAATTGTAATAATTTTTTGTCAAACTTGTGAATATTCTAGTCAAAATTGTCATTTCAAGGTAAAAGTCATATTTTTGGTAATTTTAGGATTTTTTAAAAATGTGATCAACTTAAAGTCTGACAAAATGTCAGCGTTATGGACAGACAGCCGGACGGATACGTCGTGGATTTTATATGGATGGATAGATGGATGGATGGATGGATGGATGGATGGATGGATGGATGGATGGCTGATATGGAAATAGAAATGACCGGAGTGTTGGTGGGGCGGGGGGGGGGGTGCTTTTTTTTGGAAATTTTCAGCGTTCTCATAAAATTTGAACTACGAGTAGGTACATTTACAACATTTTTAATAATTTTCAATGAATTTTGTTTCTTGATTTTATGACTAAATTTGAAGTTGGGCCTACACTTGGTCCCGAGATGCCTTCGCTATTTCAAAAACATTTTTGTGTTGAATTGTTTAAATAATTAAATTTTTCAACTCGATGTTTTTTTTTCGTAAAATCGAGTCCGCCTAAAATTTATGGCATGTATTAGTTGACAAATTTTATGCTCTACAATATTGGTTATTATACGTTTTTTTCGTAGACAGCATAATTTTGATGTTAAACGATGAAAACGATTTCGTAACCCTTGAAAACCCCTATTTGCGAACTTTTCAGGTTGATGCAGAATCTCAAATTGCATTTAGTGATTGGTGGTACAACTTCTGAATTGGGGGGTTTTTGAGGTGTAGAACGCAAAAAATCGTTTTTTTTCGAAAACGGTACCTCTTTGGAGCCCCATAACTGCCCTCCTGAGTGACCTAGGGGGCTAAAAATTCGTATGGAGAGTTTTTAACTCAAAATAAACAACATATACAAAAATTAACAAAATCGAAGCACAGTGATTTTTTTTGCTCCACCCTAATGCCCATTGCCCATCTATAAGTACCCAAGTATCCATAGTTTTGACGTTTTTAAAAATTTTTTAAGAAATAAAAAAACCTTGTGACAGTTGGCCAATCTCTCCCAATGGCCTGATTTCGACCATTTTTTTGGATTGATTTTAACCATTCTTTTCAAAATGCTTCTTTTGACGTACGCAATTATACTTATCTGAAATGGAAAAATACTTACTCGTAATTTCGAATGAGCACTTTAAAACCTATTTTTTCAGATTTTAAGACCTATACCTACTCAGTCGATAACATTCGTTCCCAGTTATGAATTTAATTCAGCTAGACCAAAATATGAGCAAAACGAATTCCAGAAATCGAGACCTTATAGGAATAGCAATTTCGCAACATTTGAAAATCTAAACGTCAATACTCGTGTACCTTTTATCGTTTGAAATTTGGAACGTAGCTACATGTATCCGTAGATATGTAAATTAAGCAGCAATTAAGATCGAGACGAACGTTTTTCTCGTGTATTCGTCTTCGTGTGCTTACCTACGAGTATATCTATCTTGCCTCGTATGCAGAAATATGAAACGTTATGTCAGCTTGCAGTTTGGAAATATAAGACATGTACTCGTAGATTCGCTCGCAGCACAAAAGATTACTACCTAGCTGACACTAGTCTTAATTTTTAACCCCTTGCTCTTTTTTTTTGCGCCATCACCACTAAGCTAGGAACGGTTTAAAGGGAATAGTAAACCGTTACAGACGATTCCACTGATTGGTAATCCATTTAATCGATATCGAGCTCGGAATATGTGAAACGTGAAAATCAAATTACATCTCGTAGTCTGAGCTGAGTCTGCTCGTACTTACGGAGGAGGACGTTGGTACATGAAAACTGTTAAACACGCTTTTCGTGTATGGGACATTTGAACTCTAGCTTTCTCTCGAAGCGTATAGTAATTCACGTGTATGTCAGGTTTTCTCCCGGTTTTATACAGAAATGGATATATCACATACCGCTACGTATGCTGACTGGAGCGGTACACAACAACCACACGGTTCAACGTAACACATAAATATATCTGTACTTTATACTTAATTGTTTTATGTAAGCAAATGAACGAAGTCATTTAACTAACATCGAATTAAAAACGTATTTAAACATCGTGTGTGTTTTAAAACGGTCGTAATTTTCAAAACTTGTATCGTATTTCATAAACAATGTAAAACGTATTACGTAAGCTGCAAAAGTATACTCTTCCAGCTCTCAACATCGCCCAATTCAAATCTGGCGAAAATTTCGAGATAAGTAAGACCTACAAGAATATTTGGCCGGTGCGTGTGAATTATAAAGTTTCGACACGATTAAGGCTTCAGCTTGGGCGATATCAGCCATCTAGTTACCTACGTAACCCGATTTTGTTACCATCAAACCAGTTTATATCGAATATTCCCAACTGAACGAATCAACGTATAGGTATGTCGTATTAATACGAGTATAAGTTTATTCAAATTTTGAACTCATTACCATTTCTAATATTTGGACGAATAAAATGACGTAGAACGCGATAAAGAAGAAACCCAAGTTTTCATTTCGACTGAATGGCTTAAAATACACGGGTCCATTTGATATTGGGACATAACGTAGATGTAGGTACATTGCTCTACAAATCGTTTGGGTTTATACGTCGTTGACATTTAAAAACTGGGCACGTCTATGTAATAATCGTTGTTTTTACTTGTTATATACGTCGCATGCTATGAATGAAGTTCCAAAAAGGATAAGAATATTGTTTTCTACAAGTTCTGAATAGTTATTAGTAAACTTGGTACAGCTATTATGCTACTATACCTAGTTCTCGACGTCGTAAAAAGTATAACTTTGTCTTACACGAGTTTCCGATTGTGTTAAATGTAAACGGTCGTATGCTTTCATTTTTGAGCTGGCGATATCCCGGGTTAATTTTTTTATTGCTTCGAATATTATATAAGTTTTTTTGCTACGTGTCAACGAGTTTATATAGAGCGAGATGTGCTACGATCGAGAAGGGATATTTTTAGGTGTAGATTTGATATTTACTTAAATCTACTTATAGAAGATTATTTTAGTGTCGATGAGTAAAAAGTTTGCCGGAAAGATATTTCGCGATGGTGTGGTGTCGGTGGTTAATGCTTCACTTGGGCTATCATTCATTATTCGGAAATAGTGAGATGGGGTTATTGATTTCGAAGAGTTTGCGAAGGGTCTGTGTCTTGTTCTGTGATGTGAAAATAATATCGAAATGAAATTATGGCGAATTTGAGGTTTTTATTTCCGGTGAATTGAAGAGATTTTAAATACTTTTTTTTTCAAAGACAGGTAGAAAGGTTGAAATATCAACAAAATGGTAAAAATAATAACCAAGTTTTCCCTTGAAGATGAAAGCTTTGAAATCAAGGATTTTTTTTTGCTAAATACAATTTTAAATATGAAAAACGTATAGTGAGGTGCAATATTTCAATAAAAAGATGAATATACACGATCGTCAGTTAAAAAAAAAAAAAGATGGGGTAAATAACAAAAAATAGCTCAGTTCGTTGACGTTTAGATACAGGGTGTCTAACAGGTCATGGAAGTTAAGGATTAGGTATGCAAAAAATTACTAGGCCATAGAAAAGTTTTGGATTTTACTGTTGAAGTCATGAAATTTGACTTTTTATTGGACAAAATTCAAATTGGGTTATAGTTAATTTGAATTTTAGCATAGAATATGATTTTGCGATGACCAATCCTGCAAAAAACGACACGAAATTCCGTAACGCTGACTTTTCAATATTTTGTTAGACTTTTTTGGACTTGGAAAATTTTTCAGAGTTTTCAGATTTTCGCAGATTTTTTCATTTTAGACTTTTTGGACTTGAAAATTTTCGGAAATAGCGCTGATTTTTTTGAAAACTTCAAAGATCATGTTGACTTGTTGTCAGAATTTGTTGGAGTTGGAGAATTTTCAGATTTCCATTGACTTTTTGGGGATGAAAAATTTTAGAAATTAATTCGGTCACGAAATTTCGTTTCGCTGACTTTCAGACATTTTGTCAGTCTATTTTAAACTTTCTGGACTTGAAATTTTTTTTTAGATTTCCACTGATTTTTTGGATTTGGAAAATTTCAGCAATAATGCTAACTTTCCGACATTTTGTTAAGCAGATTATTTTTAACTCGGAAAATTTTTAAAAATTCAAATGAATTTTCGGACTTGGAAAATTTCAAGAAAAGTTCAAATCCGAATATCGCCAGACAGATTTTTGCCTAAAGCTGATTTGTAGGCATTTTGTAACACTTCTTTGAACTTGCTGACTTTTAGACATTTTTTCAGAATCTTTGGACTTGAAAAATTTTAGAAATCATAGAGTAACTTTCTGACATTTTGTCAGGCAGACTTCTTGACTTGGAAAACGCCAGAGATCATGATGACTTTTAGACACTTTGTTAGATTTTCGGGATTTGGAAAATTTTTCAGATTTCAAGGATTTTTTGGGCTTGAAAATTTTCAGAAATTTTGGCTTTTTCGAGTTTGAAAAATTTTATCAAGTGGTTAGTTGACTTTTGAACTTGGAAAAATTTAGTTGTTTCAAAATTTGACTTTAAGACATTTCACGTGAGGCATGATAACATTGTGTCCGACTTTTTGAATTTATAAATATAATGTCAGACATTACTTTTTCGTGTTTTTTTTTTGTTGTTGTTACTTGTTAAGTTACAAAAATTTTCTAAAAAAAACATTCAATACTATGTAAAAAATCTGATAGAAAAGTCACACGGATTTCCAAAAAAAAAAAAATTCAGTGGGGTGTCCTGATTTAACAAAATATTAAAAATTGAAAAAATATATCTCATTTTACTTATATTTTCATTTTTTTTAAATATCAGGCATTTCAACAAGTTATAAGACTTTTTATTAAATGGTGATAAGTAGGGATGGTCCATATTAGAAAATTGATGGTTTTGAAAATCAAAAAAATAAAACATAGACTGTAAAAATCTCGAAAACTAAGCCTCTTCAAAAAATTTTTTCATTTCAAGCAGAAAGAGAATTTTAAGCTCTACAATTTTGATTTTTGGCATTTTTTTCGTGGAACCCTTAGTTTGGCCAGAAATTCCATCTTTATGAGAATTTTTTTCATTTTCAAACCCATCGATTTCGTATTATGGGCTAAATCTCTCACAAACTTGAATTTTCTGGCCTAACTAAGGATCCTACGAAAGAAATGCTAGAAGTCGAAATTGTAGACCTTTAAATTCTTTATCTGCTTTGAGTGAATAATTTTTTTCTATAAAGCTTAGTTTTCGAGCTTGTGTAGTAATAATAGGTGATCAATCGATCATAATATGGGTGGACCGGACCCTGGCGTTATAATTGAGGCAGAAATGAAATGTAGGTAATTGCAATCCTGTGAAGGGGGGGGGGGGGGGGGGATGTTTTGCACTAAAAATGAAATGAAGGTCATCAATTATTGAAATTTTTCGACCCAAAGGTAATTTTTCTGACTAAATAAGTATAATTTCATAATTTGGGAAGTGCCCTTGTCCCCTCTGGTCTTCCTTGGTCTTAGTTTAACATGTTTTTTTTTTTAAAAATGCAATTCCTTATTTTCTTGAGAAATTAGTTACAACTCTTCTTAAATTTTTTTCAATTTCGACCATTTTGAAATTCTGGAAATAAACCAGATTGAAATTTCAGGGCTGAAAATTAAATTTTATGCTATTTTAATGAAAATAAATCAAATTTTATTTGATAAAAATTACGAGAGATGAATTTTTTGAGAAAATTAGAAGAAAGCACTAAAGCTTACAATCGGTTCATTGAAAATCGACGAGATAAAATGAGACACTTCAGGCAGCATCGAATTAACAGAAAAGAGGAGATGAACAGGAAGGGAGCAAAGTATCTCCACCAAAATTTGGCAGAACTGGTAGGTACTTATGTTATGAAATATGATATGAAAATTGAGATTTCGTTGTTAAATTCTTAATAGTGGGGATATTTTTTTAAAATTTGAAACACTTTTGAATGACCTCCTATCGAACATCCTTATGAAAATATCTAGACAATTTTTAAAGAAATTGAGAAATATTTCATCAAGTTGAAAAAAGTAATTATTGTACTTAATTTTCATTTATGCCCCATTTTTGGATAAAAAAGTTGTTACTGTCAAAAGAATCATAGAAACGTTCTTCTGATTGAAGTATTTGAGTCTTGTTCATTATTTAACCAAAAATTGTTGGTTGTGTGCAGTCGACCGTTCAAATAAATCGATGTTTTTCAATAATATTTCTGATTTTTTTACAATTTTGTCAAATTTCAAGCATTTTTTCGAAATAAAACTGAAATTTGAGAAATATTTCCTCGATTAGAATTGTCAAATAAAAATCATAATGGACAGGTACGAGTATGTGTTGGGGTTGAAACACAATCCAAAAAAAATGAGAACAAAAATTGGTCTCGAAAACTTTTTTCTCAAGAAATATTAATTTTTTGATAGGTAAAATTAGAAAATGGAATTTTGAATGTCATTTTGAAATCAAGAGCAAAAATAATGAGAAAGCAAACAGACCATAGAGAACTTTTTTCCAGAGAAAGCTTTCGATTGATGAATATCAAAGACATTCTTATATCAACGTATACCACAAAATAAGAAATCTTTAAAGTTTACAGATTGCACCAAAATTCACGAAAAAAACTGTGTACCTACTCGAAGATAAAAAAGCCAATAACAACTCGTACTTGTACCCAATCTCTCATAAAAGTAATTTCAAATAAGTACACTATGAAAAGTTTGTGGGTACAAAAGATTTAGTTGATTTTCTTTTCTTTTCAAAACTAAAGGCATTTTAACGATTAGGTGAACTCGAAATTAAATTTCCATTCTAAAATTCAAACAAGTATCGTTATCTATCATCAAGCAAAATAATACTCGATCAAATAAAAAAAAAACACTCAAATTACCTGCCCACGCTCCAAATTTAGTACTCAAATCGGTGGTGGTGGATTTCAAGTACGGTAGCACATGCGCCTTTAATCCGATCAAAAGATCCCAGATGATATCAGTTATCAACCACAAAAACCACGTGAAGCCAACGGCCGCAAAAAATATTAAAGCATGGGATGTCATTTTAAACGACGATAATTTTTCACAATATTTAAATATTTTTATAAAATTACACGCACTAAATTTAACACTTCATTTCGATCGAAAAAAAACCATTGATTATTTACATCACTGAAAATTTCCGATTATCAAATCACGTTTGAAAAATTTTCACAATGTACGTACAATTAAAGTGAATGCAGGCATCAACGCGTGCATATCGGTTCGCGGCCACTAACATCAGTACAGGAATTATGAAGTAAATTAATGGTTGGGAGAGTGGTGAGAGAAAAGTGCCTATATTTACGTCCGCGATGTTGTCTAGATCTATGTTCTTTGGGAGCAATATAATGGCATCGCGGTAATGAAAGAGTTCACGGTGCATACGAGTCGTTTAATCCTATCGTTATAGTTTAATTTATTCTTTACTCGGTTAAGTGCTATGATACTGTGCTGTTTGCAGCAGTTTCGAGAAATAACAACGTTCGAGGTATTCTGTTTGAAAAAAATAAATTTTGATTTCTTTCGTCGATATAATCTTCTAAAAATTTTTCAAAAACATCTGTCTCATGTTGGTTATACTCGTTCAAGTTGAAGAAAAAAAGTCGTCTCGTCTTCATTTTTTAATTACCTGCGGACGTGTAGTCGATCGATGGGAAGTTTTGGTTCGAAAGAATCGAGGGTTGTATCTAATTTTTACTTATTCGATGATAAGTGCTGTGTATTTAACGAATTTGATACGCCATATGGTACAAATAAGTTCGCCATCGTAGACCTACCAAAAGAACGTCAAAAACACAAGTTAAAAGAAATAATATATTAAATTTCATAAAAGTTGGAGACGTATTGCAACTTCCTACGCGCCTTATTTGTCGGTTTTTATTTCGCTACTTTTCGCTGTGTGTTTTAGGAAATTATTAGCAACGAAAATCCTACTGTAGCTAATAATTTTCCAACCAAGTGGCAATAGAGGTTGGCAAATTATCATCAGTGTGTGTAGGTATCGATTTTGGAATTGAATAGTGGCTGTCGGATGAGTATTGGGAAATTTTAAGCTCTGGTATTGACTGTAAGTTGATTTAAATTGTGGATAAAGAGGAAATTAATGTGTTTTTTATGAGTATTTTTTAATAGAATTTTTATAGAAACTTTTTTGAATTCAATTTTTTAAAATTGAGTATAGGTACCTATTTGGATGAGATAGGTAACTTTAAGGCCGCAGAGAGAAAATTCGGGGGGGGCAAGATCATACAGTCGTCAAGGGGTGGGGATAGGTGAGGGAAAAAACGATTTTTGCATTGTAAAATTTTGAAGAATTGCATGAAAATAAATTAATTATTGTATCCGACCGAAGCGATGGTGAAAATTTTCGCAGGAAAATGCACCCAAAAGATAAGCTCTTTTGTGCAGGCTGGGTTTGGAGAAAAAATCTCCAGCTGCCCTTCCCCCTCATCAGACCTGGGTAACTTTGTTTATGTTGGAAATTTTGCAGAATGATATCAAGAAAATTTTACAACTGTTAACTGTTTTTTAATTTTTAGAAAATTTACCTATTCTCTTTATTAATTTTCAATTTTTTTCAGCTAAAATTACCTGAAGAATCATCTGTTCATTCAAAATGATATTATTATGTTTATGAAATTATGGAACTTGAATCTCACAAAAATAAGGAGGAAAAAGAAAAATTATAATTTCAAACAATTTTTGAATCTTTCACTTGGAGAAATAATTTAGTGGTTCGCAAACGGTTTATTTCTGTATAAATTTTTTGAAAATAAGGCATCTCTGATCAAATGGTTCATAAACAATTTATCTATTCGTGAAGGATTCATTTCTGATAAAAATCAGTCGCGAACGAATTATTTCAAATGAACTTCTTCTCACAAATGACTGGTCTGCGATGGAAATCTACGTGAATGATTTTCCCTGTTTAATGAAATCATTCGCGAACGATTCATTTCTGGTGGAATTGTTCGCGAATGAATCATTTCAAATGATCTTATTCTTGCAAATGATTTGGTCTGGGATCAGAACCTTCATGAACGAGTTTCCTTGTTTGATCAAATCGTTCGCGAACGATTCATTTCTGATAGAATCGTTCGCAAATGAATCATTTCAAGTGAACATATTCTCGCAAATGACTTGGTCTGTGAACGAAACCTTCATGAACGATTTTCCCTGTTTAATCAAATCATTCGCGAACGATTCATTTCTGGTGGAATTGTTCGCGAATGACTAAAATTTAATCAAATCGTTCGCGAATGAATCATTTCAAATGAATATATTCTCGCGAATGACTTGGTCTGCGATCGAAACCTTCATGAACGAGTTTCCCCATTTGATCAAGTCATTCGTGAACGAGATCTTCGATTAAAACGTTCATGGACGATTCATATTTGGTCACATCGTTCGTAAACGATCCTTCATGTCTGATCAAATCATTCTTTGTAGAACGACTCATATTTCGCGAATGTATCATTTTTAATGGAATCAATCAATGAAAAACGACGAATCTTCGATAAAAAACGTTTGTGAACGATTCATATTCATAATTTAGTCACATCGTAAACGATTTCTTATATATTATCAAATCATTGGTGAACGATTCATTTCCGATCAAAACGTTCGTGAATGATTCATTTTTTATCTGAACGAACAGTTTGGAAAACGTTTTAAAAACGAAAATAAAACATTATCTTTAAGCCTTTGATAAAAATTATAAAAAATAAAAAAAAAAGTTTTTTCCCGTATTTTTTCGCTTTTTGGAGTTTTGGTTGTTTTTTAACTTTTTTAAACGTTTTTAGCGTTTTTTCTGTTTTGATGGGTAGTAAATCAATAATTAACAATTGTTGATTTATTACATACGAAAACATAGAAAATGCTAAAAAAAATGTTGAAAAACCAAAAAAATCGTTAAAAAATTAAAAAAAAAATGTTAAAAACAAACAAAAACCAAAAAATGTGAAAAAACGAAAAAAAAACGAAAATCGGTATGTACGTTTTCGTTAAACAAAACTAAACAAAGACGGAATGATTGTCAGTGTTGGAAAAACCGAAATATTTCAGTTTCAGTTTTCAGTTTTCGGTTTTCGGTTTTTATATTTCAGTTTCGGTTTTC